>VZUI01014175.1:0-177695 GCA_013401135.1 Cettia cetti | reverse complement strand
ATTTCTTTCTTCTTTTTTTTTTTTTTTTTTTTTTTGTATCATTAAATGTGATACTCTTTCCCATTCTCCCAAAAAAGCTTTCCTAGAACTGCTTCATATGTGATGAAATAATCAACCTTGCTATGAGATTATCTTTATTTATATTTTAGTGCGCTCATCAACTTGATTAGGGAATAGGGATCCAAATTCTCTATAGGACACTACACTCACTGAAAAATACTGTATTTGACTGCTGTAGTTCAAGAAGAAACACTGTATTCAGAACCAGCCAATGAGCAAATATTTTTTTCCCCACAGGCTCCTTATATCCATGCTGCATGCAAAACAAGCATTATATTCTTCAGATTTTGTCACTAAACCAGCCAGCCTTGTCTTTTAGAGTTCACACTTCTTGTTCACTATTAAGTTCACACTTAAAAATTTAAACCCATTACATAAGAGAATGTTGTGTTTCCAAATGCTCTCAGGAAAATCAGGCAAAATGCTGCTCAGACATTTATTGCTCTAAATTTTGCTGCATTTAGTAAGCAGCAGTGAGCAGAGCATGTAAGGGCTCCTTGCACAGTAATTTTTGTTGCCAAACTAATTCCACAAGTTGCTGTCCTTGCATCTGTTGGCTTTAGGAGTTGATATACAACATGGGTGTAAAAACCACCTACTTGCAAAAAAAATTGATATAAAATCTTAGTTACAAATGCAAAATAGCATTGAAAAACTCTTTTGCTAAAAGTATAGACTTTTAGAAGAAAGACAAGAATAAAATCACTGAGGTTGTGATTTGCTGAAGTTGAGGGCAGAATGTCAGGAAGTCGATGATGTTTAGAATAAGGAAAATTATCTAAGCCTTTGAATTTGCACACTGATGTGTTCAGGATTCAGCATCAGATTTTATCTTAGCTGCAGAATTTCCAGATAAGTATTATACACATTATTATATTATCCTGGAGGGATGGTACTACTGGACCTCTATTATCCTTTTTCTCAAAAGGTTTCTCATCATTTTTCTGGTGGGTTTTTTGGTGATATTTCTAAGAATTGCACTACCAGCTGCTGTTGCTTCAGGCTGCACAGAGGATTTGCACATTCCCACCACCAAGCAGCTGGGAAGCCACTGTAGGAATACAATTCTATCATGTATTTGTAGGCAAGTAATTCTTAGAAAAGATAGCCTCAGTTATGACTCATTCCTTCCTTAATAGGTACACCATTATTACAAATTACAGCTCTCACAATGTGTGAGACCCAGCTAGTGCACTATAATTACAAATGAAAGCTAATGATTCTTCTAATCTTTGGCTTTTTTTGTATGGTATCATCCTATTTAAGATCATAAGAAAAGTAATAACATCATGAATAAGAGGCACAACTGCATCCATCATTTAAAGAGAGGCCTCTTTCCCTCCTCTCTCTTACTGAAGGCAAGAGACAGGCAAAATGAAAGAAAATACTAAATCTCGTTTCATATCTTATGATAGCCAGGAGTTGCCAGGCCTGTTCCCTGCCAGGATGGAGGGAGCACCCTCAGAGCTTCACAGCCTAAGGCTCTGTCTGAGATCCTCACTGCAGGGCTGCGGGGAGCTGGAACCTCTTTGGCACCTGGGGCCCAAGGCTGACGTGCCCAGGATGCCACAAGGGCAACACAAATGACATTTCCCAGCCAAGGGGGACTCACCCTCAGCACTCGAATTTGGTCAGTGCTTATGGTGTTTCAAGCTTCTAAGCCACTGAGAAAGCCAGCCCAAAATTAGTTTCCAAAGCTCAATCCAAATAGCAATCCAAAAGAGAGATTAAAATCCGAGCCTGCCTTATCGGGAAGGACCCTTTTAAATACCCTTTCCTTCAACTCCCGCCCCATGACATCCCTTGTGCCTATCCCAGGATGGGATGAACCTCACATTCAGCCCGAGCATGAACGCCTCAAGAGGAACAAGTGCCAGTGCCTGATGATTTCACTGTTCTTTAGATGCCTTCTGACAGCATCCAGTACAATCTCCTCTGTAATTTTTCCAGGCATTGAGGTTAGACTAAGAGGTCTGTGATTTCCTAGGTCTTTCCTCACACTCTTCTGGTAAATTAGATTATCATTGGCCACCTTCCAGCCAGTAGGAACCTCCACAAACTCCCAAGGCCTTTGGTAGGTGGTGCAGAGGGGTCCTGCCATGACATCCACTAGGTCCTGCAGAGCTCTGGGATGAGACTCCACAGACTTGTGAATATTGAGCTGGTCCCTCACAATTTCAACATCCACAGAGAGAAAGTCTCCAGATCCTCTGACTCAGGGCACCTGGCAGCCCAATCCTACCCACATTGCTAAAGACTGAACCAAAACAAGAATTGAAAGCCTCCACTTTTTTTCATCCTTAGGTGTGTGTGGCTCTAGGTGTGGCAGATGCCTGACTGGCTGCACCAACTGCCCACTCCTCACACTTCTTTTTATACACTTTGGAATTAGTATGAGTTACAGCACTGTGAAAAGAAAATCTGGCAGACGTCACACTTTGCTCATGCCATAATCATAGAGGGTCATAATGCAGGAAATTACTCACAGTCATGTAAAATAGCCCTACTAGGGATAAATGAAATGGTGATTTCATTTGATCAACTTTTATATCCTTTGTAAGAGTTACAATTTCAAGATAAATCAAGACTAGACACATCCAGCAGGATATTTCAATGCACTTTTGATCCATGCTTTTCAAGTTTCCTGTTACTTTCACATTCAAAAGAGACCACCACAGTTCTGCAGACAATGAGATGTAGCTTAAAAGACTTCAGCTTTGCTCCATGTATCTTTATGCTCACAAGCTGAAACTCTTCTAATTAAAAATTCTTTATTCAATCTGTGTAGCAAATGAGACACCCTAAACCTCTCAAGGTTTAGCTGTAATGTAGGACTGGCAAACATTTTCCAGCACTGACTGCCTCCTAAAACCACAAGTTCTTTTCCCTTCTTCCCACTGCTCAAACACAGATTCATCCCCCCATTTCTGTGGCAGGGAAATGTGGTGACACAGACCAAGACAAACTTGGGGGAGACTCAATCTGCATGACAACTGCACTGACGGAAAATATTTCATAAAATACAGTTATGAGCTCAGCATAAACATAAAAGCCCAAAGTCATGTTGCCTGATTTGCCAGTGACAATCCATATTATTTATTGGAATGAATCTTCCCATGCACTATATCAAAAATTGAAGTAGTCACATAGGAAATACTTGAAAACATTATTAAAATTATTAAAATAATGGCAATAGATAATGTGCTGTGGGCCTAATCCCTCCAGCCATTTAAATACTCACTTGATTGAAGCTTTTGAGACCCAAGGAATTTAAAAGGATATTAACAAAAATAGTAAGAGAAACCTAGACAAGATTTTAGAAAATAAAACACCATGGTGAATAATGCATGGGAAGATTTGCTGTATTCAATGTTTATTTAGTATAATGGTCCATATGAGTTTACATTCTCTGGCTGACTCCTTTAGCTTCTCAGGTCTGACTAATCACCACTAAATCTCTTGGTACTGGTTAAGGAAATCTCTGCTGAGTAGAACATTTGTTAACACTGTCCCCAATAAGCTGCAGCCATTGCTGCTCACTCACATTAAGCTAAAGCCATTCTCTGGCAGATGTCCTGGTAAAATAGCCATCCCAACTCATTACATTTCCCATTAAAGGAACAAATAATATATTCACTATTGAAATTAGATCAAAATATTGAAAGATTCATAAAATTCCTCCCACCTCATTTGGGAAAGAGGAGATAGACATTATCATAAGCACTTTACTTACTGCAAGACTTTTGCTAGCAGCACATCAGTGTCACAGCTGAATTATGATATTCCAGAAATGCCAGCCTTCATAACTACAAAAGTGACCACAATTTCAATGAACTGGAAGGACGCATGAAGGGCTACTTAACAGCAGGATGAAAGGAATATGACATTAGCCTTCCATTTCTTCCTGCTCCTCTGTCCTTAAGCTGCCTGTTTGCATTTCAAGATCGCTTAAAGTGAATTTAGCAGCTTGTCTTTCACAGTGTTTTAGTGTCTTCGATTCCATTTTACAGTCAGATCTCCAATATATAAGAGCTACATGACTTGGGTGGCAGCAGCGCGGGGGCTCAGGCAGCCCAGGGGAGTTCCTGGGATGTGAGCAGGCACCCGGCCCGGGGCCGGGCATTCCCAGCCCCGCAGCAGAGCCAGCAGCTCCAGCCTGGCACCCGCTGTGCCCCGGCCCCCTCAGCACCAAACGGGGCGCAGGAGCAAGCACCAGTGACAGGAGGGCTGGAACACCCTGGCAGAAAAACAGGGAAGCAATGGCTTTGGGCTGTGCCCCTCCAACGTTCACAAAGCTTGTTTTCTGAAACAAGTGCCATCGCATGGGGCACTCGGAAGCAATAATCAGATTATAAAAATTTACAAGTGACCATGAATTATCAGTCGGATATTTCCATTAGGATGAATTGTAAGCAGTGTAATAGTCATAAAGCAGCCCCAGAGAGAAAATCATCTCTGAAATTAATTGTGCCATTTGACTAATAAAATAATGTATATTTCCATTAACAAAACTGAATGCAAACAGAATTGATTTTCAGCTTTCTTTGATGTAAACACAGCTTATTATCTTGATTAATCCTTCTCCAGACTTTGTTTTCTGGAAGACCTTTACCTCAAATAAAGCCAAGCAGAAGCAGTATTTTACCTTTATAGCCTCAGATATGATGTAGGATCCAAGACCCGATCTAAGAACATATTCATGTTCCTAATGCTAAAATCACCTCGGAAGTAGATCCGTGTTAGTGAGGTGGCTGCAGCAGCCCTGGGGCTCAGTACTGAGAGCATCCTCCTGTGCAAGCGGCCGGGATGCTCCGGTCCGTGCCTGACCCCGAGGGAAGCGCTCCCTCCGCGGGGCAGCCCCGGGCGCTCTGGCCCTCACCGTTCCCTTCCGATCCCGAGAACTCCCTCATCCTCACAGCCCTCTGAGGACCTACCGGCTGCCTGCCTGCAAGGCTTCCCACGGGACAATCCCGCTGTGGCCCCCACGGCTCCGCGCTGTTCCCCGGGCCGGCCGGGGCAGAGCCCGCTCGGGGCTGGTGCCGAAGCCTCGGGGGGCACCACAGCCCCACACCGACTGTTAGCCCGAAATCCTTCCCTCTGGTGGCAGAGTCCATTTCCGCCTAGGGAAACGAGCGCTTTTTAAAACTCTTCTAACTGAAAATCCAAAATAGACCTTTAATTAGCGGCAGAAACAGTCGGTACTGCCCAAAATGCAGCCTGGTCGTGGTCTCAATCCTTTTGCCCCCAACGCAGTAAAGTGCACACCAACAAAAAAATCTTAAAAGTACAGATGACAACATTCAAAATCAGCAGGACCAAAGCCTACATTGAAGTGCTTTCCTAAATCAAATTTTGAATCAAATAGCACACTGTTTAATTAAGGAACTTCATTTGCATTCCCACCTTTCACTGCAGTTACAGCACATTGCCTAATTATATTCTCTAATCATGACAAGAGATGCAAAATCTCACTCACTACTTCTACTCCTTAATTTGCAAAAAACTTTAGAGTTTGCATAAATATTCACTGAAAAATAACTGAAAAGCTGGAGATGCAAGAATATCCTTCGTGTATTTTCTGAACACACACTTTTCAAATTAGAATTTTTCTAAATTCCTCTCAGACTATTTATGAAAACAGAACACCATAGTGGGAAGTACAGTAGCACAGTTTAGATGAGGAACAGATAATCCATATTATACAAGGCAAATTTGGGATTACTGAAGTAAACTTCACTAGTCTACACCTGCAGTACCAAGTGTTGCAGTGATTAACAGGCTGAATATATATTCTTTACTTTAAACAGTATTCAAAGATGTTGCAAACTGCTCAGTAATTTAAAACAAATTTTGTTTCCAGAAACTTGCCTTAAAATCAGCCAGTGCTTGCTCAGCAGTAATGATGTTCTCCTTTCAGAAACTGCACAGAGCAGCAATTCCATCATTAAACTGAATCGTAAATGAATTACCTCAAATTTTCCTGCATAACTTTGCTTTGGTTGTTATTGTAAAGGTTCTATCATCATTTAAATATTCAGCTTTAACAAGTAAGTTTTCTTGTGTTCTGTTAATCTCCTTGCTCTTTTAAGTTTTTTAACTTTCCAGCCTGACGATGCGTGCATTTGCTGAGCAGCTGGGAATCCCTCAGCAGGGAGGACCCACCAAGGATGCAAATCCCTCTGCAGGTAGTTCTCCGCACCAAGGATGACTTCATCCTGCTTCAGGCCAAAATGCCCTTTACATTACTTACTTTTATTTTGTGTGTATTCCACCTCCTTATCCCTAGAGGTGACCCGAAGGACTTCACACAATCAAATGTATGGAAATCACGATCCATCTAATCCCTTCCTGAAATTTTTTCGACTGGTGCAGAGGAAAACAAGGGCATAAGTACCCAAGGGTCTGCGCTTCCCCTAAAAGCACCTCTAAAAGGCTGCCTGCTCTTATCTGAGTAGCTGGGTGGGTGGTTTCTCACTCACTGCACTACAAAACAAATTTGTTTGAATGCATCTATTGTGGAGGCTGCCTGCTCTGCACTGGGTTGTCTCTGGGGCACCACCTTTTATTCTCATTAGTGAGGGGATGCCATCGGGAATTATTTTATCTCAGACATTAGTCTTGAAAACTGTTTGTTCTGAGGGCATTTGGTTTACTATACATAACTAAAGCAGTAGACTGTCCTGGGAGGAGAAAAAAAATTCTCATGTAGTTTTATCAAACATGACAAATAAGCATCTCTGAATCCTTTACTTCATTACAATTTCAGATGCAAATAAAGATAGAAATCTAAAATTTATAATCCTTAGGCTTTTCTTCCATCTCATAACCAGGGGAGAGAATTAATTTAAGACCAATTAAGATTGTTGTCAATAAGATTTAAACCAACAATGAGTGGAAATGCATTGTGAAAGTGTTGAATGAGAGCATAATTTCCCAAACACTAGTAGCAATCAGAATTTAAATAGCTTTTCACCCATAGTCTTCAAAGCAGCTCATGAAGTATTATTTTGACCTTCGTGTTACAGATTAAGGCAGAGAGTAAAAGCCTCAGAAATTCTTGAAAGTTCTGCTTTGAAATTTTTATCAGGAAAAAAGAATTGCATTTTTTTTCCAGTGAAAAGCTGAAAACAAACCCCTTTGCATTACAGAGGTGCAGACAAAATGGCCCAACAAGTAGAATGCAACAAAATGAAAACGGAAATTACTGTAGTTATCTTAACACTTAAGCTCAGCCTTTGACTGGTAAATGCATAGACCTAAATTGACTCTCATTGCTTATATATGTGTTTAGATTTCTGTGTGTACAGCTTCCAGAGCGTTCTGTAGACGATTGATAACAATTCTGAAGCTATTGTTTACAACTTTATACAAATCTACATCGTCACAGTCATGCAGTCAGTAGAGCCAGCAAACACTGAGGTTTCCTTGCATTTAAGGAATTTTCTGGAATTTAGACTGTAATATTTTCAGGTCTTGCTTTCCCTGATAGATTCCTCTGTAGAATTCTTAAGGTAAACTTATCTGAGCTCCCATAATCCTTTTACTCTAGGATACAGTGTTGTCAAGGCACATTGCTTTTCCTGAACAGCTTCACAACCAGCAGTGACAGCAAAGATGGCATGTATGCTTTACATAACATAAAATAGCATTTTCCCCTCTTCATTTATGAATTTAGTACAGGTCCAGGACATCGACTTTATTTCTATTCACTTACTCTCTCAAACAGAATTGATAACAAAACGGGTTTTCCACGAGAAAAAACCAAGAGCTTCATATTTCACCTGGACATTTTTCTGTCTCCTATGCTAATTAGCTCATCTGTCTCAGCCGTGGGAGTTAACTATTTCAACTCACTCTCCTGACTTCGTGCTCACCCTGGTGAGCAGCGTTCAGAAGGTCATGGCTTGGTTGCAACTGTGCCTGTAACAAATCCCGGTAAAGGGAAGGAAAAGGGTAGAGGTGTTGCTATACCAGTGACAGCTGCTACAAACTTCTGATTTGAATCTACCAATTGCCTCCCTCTCTGATCTTTTCTGACATGCACTAAGTGCTGTCTGCCAACCCTTTAACCTAAAGAAAACAGGCTTTAGAAAACAGGAGTCAGCACTTGCATTGGAGTCCTGCTTGGAGACCTCCTCAGGCATCAAAGACTGTAAAAGTGATGCTGTTTGTATAAGAAATAAAACTTAGACCAGATAAAAGGAAGGGGATGGAAAATAGATACTAATATTAAAGCTGGAGAATTGTCTCTGCAAGATTAAATCGTTTGCCCAAAGTCACTACTTGAGACTGGTAAGCTGAAAACTTGACAATTTGTGCTCCTTGGCTGGCCATTAAGCACTGTAAAAAGCCATTCTTCCACTATTTTTGGACAACTATTCCTATTATGCATTTGACTTGGCACACAAGAAGCAGAGGAATAATGTATGTGAAGTGAATAAATACAGCTCCATTATGACATGCCAGAGATGATGACTTAGATATTCAGCAAATTTAATAATGATGTGTCAGAATCAGAGTCAGTCAGAAAATAATTCTCGAAGCTTAAAGTAATAACCACAGGTAAGCTCTGCTCCTCTTCCCAGGCAATATCCAGGTATCTTGGGATATCAGGGACCACTAACTAGAAAGAGAACTATTGGAATTACCACAGAGCTGTATTTATGTGACCAGTGATACTTCACAGGCAATAACTTTACCTGTAAATATGTGATGGGTCCATTTTTCCTTAGGAAAATGAATGAGCAGCAGCACCTCACCACAACTCTTCAGCTCAAAGTGATTTGGACAACATGAAGTTGCCTCCTTTTAAATGTAGATCTAAAGCAGAAATTCATTTTATCATATTTAAATGTGCTCAGGTAATCATTATCATTGTACCTGAGCATTGCACACACCCCAACAGGTATACCTGGAGCAAAACAAAGATCATGCACCTCACATTTAGAAAGGGTTAAAGACAACCTAAATATTCTCTCACTGCCAGACTGGGTTAGATTTGATTTATTTAATCCTCATTCTCACCCTAATTCTGCCACCTATGAGAACATGAGTAGTTCACAAGAGGAAATCATTAAGTCCCCTTCCCACAACCATAATTTTTCATGGGGTAGGTCAGGTATCAGAAGATGTCAGACCCTAAAGAGTTATCAGTTCCACCAATCCAGATCCAGCTTGGACTCCTGAATGTTACCTGGCTCTCAGCAAAGTGAGCTCTCACTTCTCAGAGTCTTTAGCTCACCTCACACATTTCTACAAGATTTGTGGAGGGTAGAATGTTGCTTGAACAGAACTGAAAATTGAAACAACATCTAATTACAGAGCACTGTATCAAAACTGTCACATTGTTCTCACACATCATTGAGCTACTTATGGCCTTCAAACTCTGTGCCAAAGCACATTCCTGTGACAGGTGAAGCCACAGGGGACAGAAAGCTCAATCCAGAGAACTGACATAACTACAGCTGCAGCACAACTTTTTGCTGAGCTCTATGTTCAGCTCTTCAGTCAGATTCTAGGTTCTCAGATTAGTAGAGAAAATGTAATTTGGGAATATAAAATCAATTTTTTTTTGAGCCAGATATGCAAAGTATACTGAGCTTTCATTGAAGAGTCCCATTCCCTACCTTGTTGCAATGTTTATCAAAAATTTCTACAAATACAAATATTAAAAATACTCTATCTAATAAATTAGTCATTCAAAAAATCATTTATTCTAGAACATAACTGAAATGTAAACAATTTAGTCAAAATGCCTTTAATTCCTTGAAAACATTTCATGAGAACATCTATTGATTTAAAACTTGAGTCTAAGTAACTAAATAAATCTCAAAGCTTCTACAAATTCATTCAAAATGCAAAATTCAGAATTTTATCATCTGTGTCCTGATAGACACTTTATTCACAGAGAATGCACATCACTGACTGGCCATACAGAAGCAGGGAAGTCCTTTCTGTTTAAGTTAGTTATGTCCTACATCCAATACCAAATACAGGTTTTATTTTTAATTATAGTTAACTAATTTGCAGTCTCTTACGCTCTGTGAGATTAACTTTCTCCATGTTCCTGCTAAAATGAACAGAAATTTGGTGTGAGTAAGAAGAGAAGCAGCACTAAAGAAACATTGCATTGCTGAAAGAGAAGCAATCAGAATAATGGACACAGGCTCTCTTATTAACAGATAACAACACCAGATAGAACTTACAGCCAGAGACTGTAATTACAGAAATACTGCTGGCACATTCAAAGCACAGTAGCTGCCAGAGAGATTGCTTACCAAAGGTCCAAAATACAGAAGAAAATCCATTCCTGGATGCTTTCTCTCTCTCCCCTATCACATTACTGTTTCTAATCTAGGATTCTTAGGAGATTAGAGTTTTCAGAGCTGTCTTCTGGGGTGGGTAAATGCAATAAATATCCTTCAGAGCACAACTTGGTATTTCTGTCACAGGATTTACTGCAGTTGGCTTTGCAGCCAAAGTATATTTTTCAGACATTTATTTGTTCTCTGGTCATCAACATTAAAAGATTGAGGGTGGTTAAATAGAACAAAGGAAAAACAGCCAGAAAATTTGTATGAATTAATTAAGGAAAGAAATCAAAGGGATGATAGCCAACAAAGCTTAAATGAAAAATTTACTATCTCTGGAAGCAGCCCCGTGTGGAAGGTAATAAAACACCTGGCACTTGGGGTTCCTAGTGAAATGAATCATATCTTCACTGCACAACTCTTCCACAAGCGTTGAATAAAATCGCTTCCTCCACCAGCAGCAACTGGAACTTGGTTTAGGATGAATAATATTTCTCAAATATTTATCTCATCTTTCTGTTGATACATGAGACCTGTCTGCCAAAATTCTGGCTTCAATTTCCTCTTGATGTTCGAAGTCACTGATTACAAAAAAACCCCTGGATTTTCATGTTCTCTGGGGTGGAGGCAGGCTGGGGTACTCCTGCTAATCCTCACCCAGGAAGCATTTGTGATTTCATGACATTCAATCATAGTTCTTAATTGGCTCAGATTAAAGAAAATTAAATATTAATGTTACTCAAATTAGGCCATGGAAGCAAAATTTAAAGTTTTTAAAAGAATAATGTTATATGCATTAAAAATTGCATTTTTATTAATTTTTTTCATTGACTTCACATAGGAATCTGATCAAATCCACTTTTTTTTTTTTTCTTAAGGTTTCACATTTTATTAATTAATACTTGTGCACGGGGATCAACATTCCCCTAAGTCAGGAAAGTTATTGGAGACAACTGAAGGGTTAACATGCTATAAAAAAGTTCTCAAGCAAGGACAAAAGACAGAACCAAACCTGTTGACAACAAACCAACACAACAAACAGAAATAACTGAGAAAGGTTTTATTTCAGTTATTCCTGCCAAATGCCCTTTGCAGATAAAATTGAAAGAGAATGCCTGAAAAAATTCGTATTTCCTTGCCAAGTGCTTAACAAATCTTTGGTGAGAATTAAGCTTAGATCACATTTCTTATATTAGAGAAACTGATTTTTAAAAAGTTTTTGCTACATTATGAAAGGATCTTTCTATGTTCCTCCCCCCTGAGAACTTGTTCATTTGTTTCTTTTTTTTTTTTACTCCGTTTAAAAAGATCTTCTAGTTATTATCTCCATGCAGGGGTACACAGTGGACATTTCATGTCAGCTGTTGGCAAGCCAAGCTTTCAGGAAACAATAAGAAGAACTGTATGGACACCTGGGTAAGTGTGCAGGGGGGAGAACCCAAAAATCACCTGAAGAGAAGCATGTCTATTAATTAGAAGTTCATTTGAAAATGGGAAGGCCACCTATGTGGTACTGGTGCCACTGGAGTTAACCTTAACTAGCTCTGGATGAAACATAAGTTAAATCTCAAGATCAAATGGTTGTTGCAGGAAAACAGTTTATTTCCTTCCATTCCTGTCTTGGACCTTCAAAACTTGAAGTAAAAAACAACAAAATCCCAAACTTAATTTCTACCTTTTTCATTCTGTTAAAAGTGTTCCATTCAGAACAGTTGATCTCAAAATTTCTTGGGCTACTTGATGCACAAAAATGCTTTGGAATATTGACGTTGTGAATAAATACATGAAAGCTGCTTTGCCTCCTCTTCTTCAACTGCTTCTCTTCTTCCCTTTGAAAATGTTAACTTTAATCTCCACAAACAAATCTGTCATTTCTAACCTCAGATGCACTGAGGTCACCTTATACTGAATTTTAGCAATGTCAGACCCCTTATTTTGTAGACATCTATGAATCAATGAGTTAAGAGTTTAAAAGATTGCAATACATCACACTAGACAGCTGTAAATGTTCTTTCTGGCCTCTTACTCCATATCTGCAAGACATTACTTTCTAGGGAAAAAAAGCCAGAAACAAATAAAATTTGGAATATCAGGAATATTTTAAATGGGTATCTGAAACAAGGCATCAATACCTGTATGAAGATCTTTAAACCACAGCTGCATTTTCTGAAGCGCAGCAAAAACTGACAGCTGCAAATAAGCTATTAAACCACTCCAACATGCACTTCAGTAAAACACCGAGAAAGTAAATTTTACAGCATCTTACAGACACCACTGAAATGGAAGCCCAAAAACGCTTTAGCTGGCTGATGGAGGCAGCTGTGCAGACACAAACACCAGGGTAGAAGCAGCCTGTGGAACTGCACAGCTTGGTTCATCTTCACCTCTCTAAGCTGTGTCCCAGCCCTGGGGTACAACAGCCCATGGTGTCAGGGGGTGTGTTAACATCCAGTCTGTGACCAAAGTCACCCAAAGAAGAGTTTATTCCTCACTGTGAATTTCTGATGAACATAAAAATGAGGAAAGGGGAAATTATCTGCTTGACTATTTCTAATTTAAAATTAGACACTGCACAAGGGTCTAAAAAGGGTTGATTACAGCATTTGATCCATTGGCAATTCCAGACATTTTTATACATTTTATGGTTATTTTAGAATCCTGGTGCTTAACAACTTTCTGCTACAAAAGTTTCCCAATTAAAACAGAAAAAAATACAGTTCACTCACCATGTAACATTTTTTAAGTGAATGTACAATGTAAATGCTATTGTTTCTTCCAAAATGGGTCTCTCTGGAATATATAACAATTGTGATTTTTCAGGGGAGTAAGAAGAATATACATAACATGGTATTTGTAGCTATCAAATTATAGGACTCTCTTTTACATACACAAACCAAGAAGGTTGAGGCAGAATTACGGGCATCATTTTTAAAAGAATGCTCACTGTTAGAACGTTCCTCTGACGTTAAATATTTCTCCTAGTAAAGAGCTGTGGGAACTATTTATCACCACCTGCATGGTTAGCATATTAACGTCGCAATCACCAGAAATGCAGACTACGGAGGGAATCTGGGGCTCAGGCACAGAATTTTCACTCCGGAGAAAAACACTTTTTCCGCGGGGGATTGTGCAGACTCCCACCAAAAGCCCCAAGGCAGCAGCTCCCATTGCACCCTGCGAGGGAGGGCAGCAGGGACTCCAGACCTCCGGAAGGAAGCCTTGCTCCTGGCGAGCTCCCGGGGCGGATCGGCGCAGCGCCCGGTGCCCAGAGCGTTGCTCCGAGCAGGAGGCTCAGCGCGGTGTGCGGGGGCAGCGCACACCCCCGGCCGTGCTGCGAGGAACCCAGAGAGCCCCTCCTGGCTGGTCCAGCCGGCAGAGCTGCCCCAGACCCTCCGGCAAGCTGCACTGAGCCTTTGGAAAGTGAAGCCAGTAAGACACAGCTCCTGCCCGACGTTTCCTCTAAATCCCTTGCGAAGGCACTTTCCTGTGACACCGTGCAGCCAACAGACCCACGATATTCATGTTCTTAATGGCCCCATCAGGGACTCCAAACGCTCGAAATAAGCAAGTAATTGCCAAAGCCCTCATCTTCTTGCTGCAGTTTTTACTGCCCTGCCAGCTGAGTTTCCCACACTCTGTGGGGCTTGTTTTGTGAATTAATCAGACTCTGGGTATTGTACAGACAAAAATGCAAATTCAGATGTCAAGAACTAGAAACGAATTAACAAGAGATATTACAAAAGTCTTAACAGAAAGAAAACAAGAAAGGAAAAAAGAGGGAGGCAGACAACACAGTAACACGGTGAGCCTTTCTCTAGAGATAAGGTAGCCCAATTCAGAGAACAGATTCTCAGCTCAATTGCAACAGCTTTTCGTGTTGGTTGAGATTTTTCCACAGATAAAAAAAAGAATTTTTCTTTCCCATGGGGCTCCCATTTCATGTTGTGCCCAATGCCACCTTAACTGCTACGTGGAGAGAATTGATTTTCAAATTGTTCTTCTTTATGTATTCTGAAACCCTATTAACAGCAGCAGCTAAATTAGACTTGACTTCATTTTTGATCCATTTTAACCTTGATGACCTATCTGGGCAGCTGACTTGCAAGATCTGGAATTCAATTGGCTGAACTTAGGAAGGGTTAATGATCTTTTCTTGTATTCCAGAGAGTTATTTGCATGGATTTCTTGCTTTCTGTTTTTCTGCCCTTTCAAATATTACTTAGAAATTATAAGCACAGGCTGACTGTCTGAAACAGATGGCAAAAGTCAGAGATTTTCTATTCTCTGAGGAAGACACAGGTGTGGCATCAAATGAAAAGCTCCACCAAGAGATAATATTGCCACTAAAGGGATTCATAGACACTTTATTAAAAAGACCAAGACATCATTGGCATAGCAATACTGTGGGTCATATGCAAATCTTTTCTCTAAAAAAAAGTAGTACACCCACACTCAACTTGACATTGGCATCATAGAAAATGTCTGCTTTATCTCTCTAGGGGAGATCAGACTTGCACTAAACAGCCCTGTCTGTGCTCAAGTATGCTCTGTGGCAATGCATTAAAATCTGTTTAAATGGGAGTGGTACTTGATGTTTCAAAATTTATGAAGGAACACCTGGTTCTTCAGTTTTTCCTTTCTTCTTCCTATCCTTTCTCCCTCTGCAGAGTAGGGAGGCAAATAACCCTGCTCTGGCTTGTCAGTGTTTTACCACGCACTGGGGCAGTGATCAGAGCAGAGGGCACGTCGTACTTGTGCTGAATTTCAGCCATTACAAGTGATTTTTGCTCAGTTTTAATGAGCAGATTCATGTCCTCATACCATTATCCTGGTATAAAGGCCTGAACATAAGCAAACAAAGGATAAAGGCACAAAATGCAATCAAAACTCAGCAGTTTGAAGCAGCCAGTCTGCCTTGTTTTCCATTGCAATTTATTTTATCACCTTGTGTACTAACACTAAACCACATCATCATTCAGCTAAAAGGGTGAATCTGGGGTCTGTTCTGCTCTCAGTGTTGTCCCCAGTGCACTGCAATTACAGAAACACCTGGTTTGAATAATTTCTCTACACTTTACTCTAAAAATTCAGTGCCCAACAGACCAAAATTCCACCTCACTCTGCAATATAAATAATGTATGTATAAGGCACTCAGATTTGTACAGGGCTGTGGACTTCTCCCCTGTGTCCTCAGTTACCATATCCTTTGTGGAACAAATTAAAGGGAAAATGAGATTTGCTAAACTTTTTTCGGACATTGTATGCAATAAGCATTTTTAAAAAGAAATTGATTTGGAGGCTGGCCAAACCCTATCTGTTGCAGAGATCAGCCTGGAATTGCCTTCTGGGAATATGATTGCTCTCATTGCTGACATAAAGCAGCTCAGTCTATCACCTACCATCACTTGATGGCACTAGCACCAGTTTCGCAGGTATTTCTGAAAAATAAAACGTATTTTAATATTTCTCCAATACCTTCTCAGCTTTGTGGAGTTCATTTTTCTGAACGTATTTTACCCAATGCTCATTTTGTGCCTCTCCTATGTGTGATCTTTATTTGCAGAACATTGTCTGCAAAATGTATTCTTATGTTAACATCGTAACATTCACGAAGACACAGAGTACAACAAAGATTTTTAAATGCACCTAGAGTTTGCCAAACGCTTCCAGACTGGCTCTTCCAAAAGTCAGCCTGCACACTTACAAGTTTTGAAATCTTGAACAATGCTGAGAGCAACTCAGGAGATCAGCCTTATCCAGTCACTACAATGACCTGACTACAAGGTTATTTCCTGCTGGGGCTACCAGCAAGTTCCATAACTGTCCTAATCTGCATATGCAGCTATTTCACCTGTAGCTTCTGCCATGCTTAGGTCTATAAACCTCAGGGTGCTCATCACTACAAAAAATTACTTTCCAGTCACCATGAAGTTCTTTAGCCCCTTCATAAGTATTTTCACGCTTCTGAGATGACAAAAATATATATCATACACACACCATAACCTAGAAATTGGATCACAGGGTACTGGACCAAGACTAGAAGCTATTACTAGCAGAAATGGAAAAGTTTAGTCATGCCCCTTTACATCCCCTCTCACCTTACCTTTAACAATCTGCTCCATGGTCAGGAAAGCTTCATCTTAACTCTTGGCATGTGTACAGAGAACAAATGGCAGCTGGCAAATATTGCTTGGCTGAGCTTATGCATTTACCTCTTCTGGAGCACTCACCGCTCTGCAAACACAAACTCTCCTGTCCTCTAGAAGGAGAACACTAGTAAAAGACAACAAATCCCACCTTCCATACTTGAGAGGAAGGTTTCAAAGACCAACAATTTCATAGTCACAGTAAATCCCTGGAAATTTACATGGGAGCAGAAACACATCCATGCAAAGTGATTCTGGTGTTATACTTGCATAAATATTTTCCATTTTAGAAATTTTCATTTAAAGGAAAAATTGCCACCTCCTGGTGCAGACTTGCCCTAAACAGCGCTCCTTGCTGCACTGTGTAAACTAAAAGTCTATTAGTATTTTTATAAAACAATCATTTTCCAAGCCTTATTTGGGTTGCTGCTGGAGGCCAAAGAATTGGTACATTCCTCATTTCCTGTTCACATGAGTACTAAATCTCTGGTCCAGATGCTGTGCATACATATTATTCCTAATCCTGGCAATGTTGCTTTGACTTTTCCAGAACAAGGATAATGCAGCAAAATTATTCTTTTCAAAAGGAACAGAAACCACAGACTTGAGAAAATTTATTTATAAAATTTATTATAATTGCACACAAAAGTAACAAAGTCTTCCTAGAATAAAATCCTACCTTAAGAACAACCATCACAATCATCACAAGAAAAGATGCAAGAAACACAGAAAGCAGAGTAATGAAAAATGTTTTTAAAATCCTTTCTTATATTTGCCTTTCAGTTGTTGCTTAGCTCATTATTAGTCTTTGTAAAATCAAAAAATGTCTGCCCAAAGGAGTGAGACATTTAAATTAATGTGAACCAGCTTCTGTTAACAATGTCACTTGGGAGAAAGTTGAGTGTATTTATTATATCAATGCAAAAAATTTCCAATTTTTTGTCTTACAGATTTACTTCCTATGTGCATGAAAAAGAAGAAACGTAATTTCTTTTTTTTTTTGTACTTATTCATTGCCTCCTTCAGCATTGCTTCACTCATTTTAATTACCAATTAGATGGATTTGTTCTGATAATCTAAAGTTTAAAAAAATTCAGTGCTCTCCAGAATTTTCTCACAATTAATTATTTTTACTACATTTAAATTTTTAAATTCTACTCCAATTCCTTAAAGAGGCCATTTTTCCTCTGAGGCAGTGACAGAACAAACCCACAATTTGCAGTGTCTTATATAATAGCTCCTACTGGAGAAATACAGCTAAGGCCAAATTCTTAGCTGTTGTGATTTCATGGATTAAAAATTACTCTGAGAATTTGGTTTTCTACAAGATGAGACGGCACAGAGAGGTAAAAGGAAACTGACATTACTGTGTAAACTGACATCTAGCTTGGGTGGAAGTTAATGAGCCCCATCCTGTCAAAGCCTGAAATTGCCTGTGAGTTTTCCTAGAAGAGGCTTCAACAAATGAACATAAATAATTTTGCAGGAAAAAAAAAAAAAAAAAAGAATAGAAATTTACTCCAACTGCTTCTAGGGTGGGTGGTGGGGAGGATACAAATGCATCAGGCCTGGCACATGTGGGCACAACAAGGAGTGTGGCTGTTACAGATGCCACAGCAGCCAATGAAGTGGAAGACCAGACCATCCCTTTGACACGTGTTCATTCAGGTGAACACACATTTATTTCCAGTCTAGGAAACGAGCCACAGCATTGAGACAACAACGTCACAGACCACAGCCCCTGCTCGAACACCTCCATCCAACTCAGAGAGAACTGTTGCATGTGAAGTACCAGGTTTTCTATTATATTTGATCTTGGGTGACAAATGTATCTGCTGTAAAAATGCTTTCTGACAAAGAATGGGCAAGAGATACAATCTTTATAGCAATATCATTAAAGAGAATGATTGCAGCCCAAATCCTTCTCCATCTCTTTAGCAACACTTTGAAGGAACTATGCAATTCTGAGAGTCTCATTATTCCGTGTAGCAGTGTGGTGGAAAAGGTCTTTAATGCCCTAGAGAACTGAATGGCCTCAAATGCCCCAGTGGGAAGGATGTTGATGCTTGAACTTTTGCACCCAAGTCTTTTTCACTCACTATTATTTGAACCCTTGCAAAAGGCTGATCTCATAAATACTGGTTTCTGTGCAATATTAATAAGATATTCTGTGTTCTGACAGGACTGTCAGTATGGGATTGATAACTGTGCCTTTGAAAGAGGTTCCCAAAAATGAAATGACAACGCTCTTCAGTTTTGTATATAAATTTAGTGTGACATAAACTAAAACATAAATTTAGTAGTGACTTTGGCGTGTCTACACAATACATGTATTTTACCTTCATGGAAGAACCACCTGGAGCAGAGTGATACCTCACAGAGGATCTCCAGAGAACTTTCTAGATTTCTACCACAGGCTGCCACGGAGCTGTTGTTAACCTAACATTAGCAAAGGGAGATTCCCCAGATGCAGCAATTAAACAGCTCCTGCTGAGCCATACAGTGCTGACACTTCTTTAGAAATGACAATTCTAAAGCCCAGCTTCTCACTTAACAGAAGCCTTCTGGGTGTAAAAGAATGGGAAGATGCGTTTAAGAGAGGAGCAACACTTTGTGACAACCTTCTCAACCTCAAAAAAGCACCTGCAGGAAACTGACAAGTCCCTTTCATTTTCCTTGGATGGAGAAGACACTTGTCGCATTCTATTCCCTTTCCAGTATTGTTGCTTTCAAAGTGACAAATGAATAAATAAACAACATCTGGGTTGCAGAGCAGCCATCTGGGAAAATCTTGGAAGTGAAGTGTAGAAGGGCCCCCAGAGAATGCTCAAGAGGTAGAGAATAGAAAACAACCTGCAGATGCACTCACCAGAACCAGGGGCTCCAGCTTCCTACTGCAGGCATGGCGAGGAGCCCCTCCCTGACCTGTGCTGACAGAGAAACCCGTGCACAGCACGGCTGTGTCTGCAGGACTCTGACTGGTACAAACCCAGCGTTGTGCACGACACCTGTCCCCCTGCTAGGCAGACTCTCATTTTTGAATACACCTCTGCTATAGACACACATGGAAGATATTTATACCACAGCTTTGAATAGCAATGCCTATGTGGTTTGTTAGAGCTGAGGTACAGTTCCATGGTCAAATTGATTAAATGCTTATCTTGCTATTATGCATATTCTAGTTTTTGTCCAAATGCATTTGGGAGTCAACTGGAAAAGCCATGATTTCTTGCTATATGGAGGAGATATGAACTCTTTTATAAGCTCTCCATTTAAGACGGTCTTGAAGCTGGCAATCCCCAGGGATTCTGAACTCAGATCCAGAGACTCCCTGCAAGATGTCCTGTCAATGACCTTCTTCAGTGCACCTGAAATTCATGCACGCAGGGTTCTGAGGGTCTGAGGTTCAGGTCTGACTCCTCCTTTGATGCCTGAGGTTAAACAATTTGGGATAAAACTTGAAAAGATCTCCAGGTTCCAAGGCATTCTGAGTTCCACTTGTTTATAACAATTAAGCAACCAGACTTTCAAGTTTACCGGTCAAATGATGAGAAGGGGATAATGGAATTTGGATCAAAGCTTATGAGTTTAACCATGGAGTTTTAGGACAGGGCTGTGCTGGGGGAGCAGTGTAAATAACACTGAGATTTTGTGAAATGGTACATTGTACACTTGTGAAAGGTACATGCTGGAAGGGATTTAGAGCTTTCCCATTATATATAGATTTGGTCATTATGAGACATTCTAGAGAGGCTTTTTAGCTTGGCAATGTGAAACTTGCATAAAAACATATTAGGCACTGATAATTTAGGAAATTCCTGTGGCATATGAGTTTCCACTGTGTTTTAGACCAGTTCAACTCAGGATTGCTGCAAAACTTGAAATCTCGCAAATGGCAAATAAGATGAATGCAGAAAGAGATTGTTCACTTCCCTAGAATGCTTTTTGTGAGGGTGGCAGTGCAGAGGTATGTTCATGGCATCACTTTTAAGTGTCTAAAGTTGATGCTGCTGAGGAAGTTTGCTTCTACCCAAGTACATCAGTCGTCTCCTGGATACTCAAGGCTTGTTTGCCCTTGAGGGAAATATGATTGATGCCAATAAAACTACTGGCAGAAATGTGTTATTGCCAGCAGACAATAACAGAGTTACCTATCTCCCCACAGGCATTTCCCATAGATCTCAAGACGTTTGTTATGAGCAACTGATTTCTCTGGAAGAACCTAAATTATTTCTGTGCTGCTGGCAGATGTTCTGCCATACCTGGAAAACTCACTTTGACACACACACTGATGGACATCCCTTTACAGTCACAGAATGGTGGTCAGAAGGGGCCTCTGGAGATCCTCCCCTGCAAACACACTGCTCAAAGCAGGGTTAAGCAAAGTGGGTTGCTCAGGACATTGTCCAGCCTGTGGCAGGGGTTACCTGCTCTTTAATCTTAGGTTTTGGCTCATTGCTCTGCTTCTCTAGACAAGATCTCTGTCTAGAAATCTTTATGGTGAGACAGCTTCACAGTTTCCCATTGCCAGGCCAGCACCAGGTTATGCATTTGTCCCATATAGAATAAGTGTGAGGAAAGCCCTGAATATGCACAGAGGTGGAGAATGTGAGAAAATATTAAAGCTTTAATAAGTGAGCCATTTTGGAGGCCTGTGCTGACAATATGCAGTAGAAGATGCTCCAAAGAACTGATTTTATTGATCAATGGAGGGCTAACAGGAACACCATAAGACCTTTTCCCCTTCTACAGGAGTTATGTGCCACTCAGGCAGGGTTATCTACACACCACTGGTTTTACACTCCTCACTCAAGCTAACTGCATCAATTCCCACTGAACAAATTTCTGGCATGCCACTCACTCTCCCTCTGACCTGACACTTAGAGATTTCACAGTTTCAATAGAGAAACTAATTTATGGATTTACGATTGGAACAGGAGACCACCCATTACCCACATCCAGCAGCAGAACTGACATGCATTAATTATGCTCTTCTGATGCCTGGGATTTTGTCTCCAGCAGCAAATGCTTAAGGAATTCTATGAGAACAAGGCATATATCTTGTGATATTTACCTCAGCCCTCGGTGATCTGCAGCTCAGGCAGTTTCCAGGCCAGGTGGTATCTTTGGTTTGAACAGCCACAGATGAACTCTTTTTTCCCTGTAATTTTTCCTCATTCATTGATTACACTTAAAAATTCCTATATAACTTGTAGAAGCTGCCAAAGGTACCCAGACTATTGCATGAACTACCTAAGTATCCTCTGGGATGGATGCTCTGATTTAGCAGGTTAGTAAATGAAGCGCAATCAGGAAGAGAGCTTGAATTTCAGAACTATGGTCAGCTGAAAATCCTACTGTTCACAAACCAAACAAAATAAAGCTAGAAAAAAACCCGGCGCCATAACCAACACTGAGTGGGCAAAATTCAGGTTTCAGCTTCCTTCACAGCGTGTGCTGAGGCTGACAGGGAGTTAGGTGCTGCTCAAAGTTAATCACCAGCTAATCAAGCCTGTTCAGGAAAAACTAATCTATTTTTTAACTCACATGTATAATTTAAGCCAAGTGCAACCCTTGCTAGTGGGAAATTTCTGGGTCCTTTGTGGGTGTTGCCCATATTTCTAGAGTTGTAGAATCATGCTCTTACTAAGAGGGGGTTCTGTACCTCAAGTCTTGTTGAATATGTCTCACATTGGCATTTAATTGTATTTGAGCACTTGAAGTTAATATGCCTTATTTATAGTTAAAGTGCTGGCAGCCTTCATAAACAGTGTATTAACATTAATTTCTAAACTTACTTCTAGATTAGTTAAGCTGCATCAACAAATTTGACACTAATGGTACCAGATCTATGAAATACATGTGTTGAATATTTTATAATGTTGATATAATATCTGGAAATTATAGAAAATTAGCTAAACTGTGACTGCGTACAGAAGTAGGCCATATTCTGTATATTTTTAACTCATTTTCCACTAATTAGAACAGAGGATATGCTTAGTTAGGCATATAATTAAGCAATAAAGCCCAAGTGATTCAGTAAACTCTACTGGTACTTTGCTAATTAACAACTTCATGAAATCTAATAGTAGCTCTCTTATCATTTGAATCAATGAAGTATTGATCTTACAACAATATGGATATATCTGAAGAAGTAACGGTCACCAACTGCACTCACATAACCTCATTTTAAATAGAATCTAATCATTGCTTTTCTATAAGAGAAAAGCAGCTTTTATGTATGGCATTTCCAACTATGCATAGCAGTGTATAATTCTGTCACATTACAGTTAAGTTATTCAAAAGTGGCATAAAAACAGACAACCTGCAAAAAAGCAAAAA
Organism: Cettia cetti; assembly: GCA_013401135.1. Lineage (NCBI taxonomy): Eukaryota > Metazoa > Chordata > Aves > Passeriformes > Sylviidae > Cettia > Cettia cetti. The sequence goes on along the minus strand of VZUI01014175.1, from coordinate 154,837 downwards.
GAAAGAATATAAATGTATTCTTGTTGAAATCCTTACTTTCAAAGAGTACATAGATTGAAAAGGCCTATTATATCACCAGATTCTCACTTTATCAAGAAAAATGATTACATAATGTGCAGGACCAAGTAGAGTGAGTATGGGTGCTTACTTTTTAAAATGGATCTAGGCTATCTTTTAGTACTTTGCAGAGCTGAATTTCCTGGTGGCTGTATATTCACAAAAGCTGTCCATGAAAATGCCCATTAAATGGGAATACTCAGCAAATCTCTCCCTCACTACCCACACAGCTCCAGACCTCCCCTGTCCCTCAGAACAACAGACAGTGAGCATGACAAGTTTTCCTGACAGCAAGACCAAAATTAACAGTGACAGTACACTTTATAATTATTCCAGTAGCAGAAATAAATACAGGTCAGATGTCTCTCAGGATGAGATTGATGCATTTGCTTTTGAACAATAATTAAGTTTCAGTTAATGAAGCCAGTAATATTTAAACAGTGCATTCTTCGCTACATTAAGTGATGCAAAAGTCTAATGTATGATTTGTTTTTTAAAATTATAATGGTTTCAGATTTTTTCATTAGTGAATGATTCATTGGACAACGCTAGATTTAAATATCTGGCAAAGATTCCTTCTTATAAAGAGTTACATACTCCTAAACCCTGAACAGAGTATGCCAAAGTCGACCATTAACTTTTTGCTTCAGTTTCAAAGTCATTGGTCATTAAATATGAATCTGCACCCCAGAGGAACCAAAGTGCATTGTCTTAGGCATTGAAGCAGGAGAAGAGTTCCTTGTGGCTTTTTTCAAGGCCTGAGCAGTCTCCAGGGGTTGGTGGGGCAGTGAGGAAAGTCTCTGTTGTGCTCTCCTGCCCGCCCTGGCAATGGAAACCCCACGGTGCCCGACACAAAACCCACTCTGGTCCTGAGAGGAGCAATGCTGATGCCTTGTGCTAAACCTGCAAATCCAGAGGAAACCTGTTCCAGGGAAACCCTTTGTTCCTTCCATGCTTCCACAAGACCAGTTCCTTCCTCTTGCCCCAGGTTAGTTTTAAATCTCTGCCTTTGCATTCTGCCTGGGCATCCCAAATCCAGCATTTTCTTTCTACCACACAGCTTCAATCTGTCTCATATACTTCTACCTAGAGAATTTTGACAACTCTCTTATAAGTCTCTTCAACTAAAGGAATCCCTACAGATCCCAAATGGATTATTTGGAGATGCCATTAATCCCTCCAAGACAAGCCAAATACTTATTTTTTTATTATTTTATGTTTTTTTTTTTTTTCCCCCAGAGCACAGTCACTAGTTTCCAACCAGGGCTTTCCAACCATGCACTTCTGTGTATTTTAACAAATTTTCTCCGTCCCATTCCTGGGCTGCACAACTTGCTTTTAACAACCATTGTAGGAATTTTACCAGAACAGAAACAACTGGAAAAAAAATTACTCTCAAGGAAGCAAATACCCTGATTGTTTTCCAGGAGTGTTAAAAGAATTGCCCTCACACCTTTATGAAAAAGGGTAGTAGGCCTCATTTCCAGTGGGATGTCTGTGTCTCTGACTGGTCCTGTTCCTTGAGCCAAACCTCAAAAGATGAAAAATTAATGCCTGCTCCTGGAAGAGCCACGTTCAGGGGTGTAAAACCCAAATTATTGATTAGGGGAAAGGCAGTGGAGAACAAAAGCCCTGAACTGCAGTACATTCCTTTTGTTCCTTCACGAATACCTTAAGGTAAACAGAGACCAGGGCCAGTTTTGGGGTTTGTGCTTGCAGTTTAAAACAGTCCCAGCAGAACTGCTTTTGCTTTTTTAGGGGAAAGAGCAGCCACATGTACAAAATGCCTGTAACTGCTGGAGCTGTAAGACTGGGGGTGATGCCCAGTTCATAAAGCTCACAGATGGACTGGACCATGAACAGGAATTTCCCCACTAATGAATGAAAGATCACCTTATGTCCAAAACAACAGAGTAGTTTTATCTTAAAATGCATAGGGGCATAATGGTATAAATTTCCTACAAGCAGAGAGAAATGTAATTCACATTGCCATTTCATAACCATATCAAAGCCCACTAGAGCCAGCCACATACATAGCGATGAAGGAAACAGTAAAGATGCTGAGCTGAATTACAAAGCGCTGTATTCCTGCACTGAATGGAAGGTGACATGCTAAAAATTAAAAGGGAATTCACCTGCTATGGTCCATTTATTCCTCCATGCTTCTGAGACTGCAAACTAGCCGGCTGTGTGCAACATCCACCCACTGAGTTATAGAGCACAAACAAATAAGAGCCAGCACAACCCTAACTGAGGAGCAGACCAGCAACTGGAAGATTAAATGCTCCACAGCTTGTTACTGGCTGTGTAAATAACCCACTCCTTCAAATCATTGTTTAAGAGGCATTTCAAAGACCTTCAGGAAAACTACTGTATTTGGTTCCAGAATCAACATAGTCTGTTCCTAATGAATTACTTGTATTAGGAGTTAGATCCTGTATACTTCAGACTGCTGCAAAAGAAAATAAGTTATAATGCATCTAAAGATGATGAGGAAAAACAGTTTGGTGGCCATATGTTGAACCTCAGACTGAAAACCCCAGCAACGATGCTACATATTTTACGTTGGTCAAATCACCCAAAGAGAGGAGCATCATGAAGTTATGTTTTCTCTTTCTTCTCCCTAAATTCGAATGGAATCCTAAAAATAGCAAAAGATGTTTCAGGAAATTTTTTAGATGACTACTGCTAGCCTGTTCAAGGGAACATCTCACTCTGGCCAAGGACAGTTAATTCTAAGGCCACATCTGAAAATCAGGAAGAGCTGGAACAAAAAGCAACCATAATTATATTAAAAGTGCCTCATTAATGTAGTGTTAAGCATTAGAATATTGTAAGGAGAGGAGGGTGCAAGAATTAAGAGTTTTATTATAAAAATAAATTGCTCTGTCGTCCTTCTTTTTCTATTTCTATCTATGGTTTCCACTCATAATTGAGCCCACTTAATGTAGCCTTTGTTAGATGAAAATGTGGCCAGGCTGTTAGCACTCTTTTATCTGATGGCTTAATGCAGTAAAGCTTGCATCGTAAAAATGAACACTGCAAAGGAAAATTAAGTTGAAAGAATTCACTAATGATCATGTTACTTGTTTTCATAAGTACTTTTTAAAGGAGTTCAATCAGTGGTATTGTTTCTTTTAGTTTTGCTAGAATCCATATATTTATATGTTACATGTAAAATCACAATAATGGGATTTTCATGTATAGAGTATATTAAATTTATCACTGGTACACAATGCAATTGATCCATTGTGCTTCAACATGTGACTAATTTTCTAATGACCGGCATGAGAGAAAGGTAAAAGAATAGGATATTCCCCCTCAGCAATCTTTTTTATGTGTTGTAGACACATTTATGCTAAGTTACTGTAAAGGTGTTTACACCATTCTAAAGGTGAAAAATGTAAGTATTGTACATGATAAGGGTTAGTTGTTTTTCTACGCTGATATACACACAAGGGGGAAATATTTGCAGAATGGTTTGGGGGACCGCAGAAGGGATTGGTCCTGCCTGACACACAAAATCTGTTTCTTCTCCTAAGTGGGGTCCAAGAAACATTTCTGGGTAACTCTCCTTGCTAAGCCACAAGTGCTCTAGGCAGAGCAGAGGTAACAAGGCTCTTCTTTAAGACAACCCACTTAATGACTGGTGTGAGCTGTATCTTCCCGTTCAGTGTCCTGCTACTAGTAAATTGTAAACCAAAAAATTATCCACCACAGTCACCCCCTACAGAATCTGACAGATAAAGCTGTGATTCAGACACCAAACCTGACAAACTTCCTCAATGGTCAGACAAAATTACACCATGCAACGGGGGACAACAGAGTCCCAGCACATCTCAGGACTGGAAGTGTTTGTTCTTCCACAGAGGAATGTCAAACAAGGGGTTTCCCACCCCACGTTAGAAATATGGGACTGAACCTCAAGGAACACAGCTGCTATTTCAAGGTTATAAGAAACATATTGGTGACTTGAAACATTTTCTCCTGAGCTATGTTCTTGTGCTCTAAGTTTTGAGCCATTTTCTCTACGCACAATGTTTGCAGGTAAATCCTTTCATCAATGCAAGATCACAATGACCCCTTCACTTTCCATTTCCTACATACCTTTACACATTCCTAACTTTCTTGTTCAGCTCAGCTTGTTTCTGTTTCATCTTCTCCACCAGAGAAAGGTGAAGATAGAAATCACAGTGAGGGAGGTGGAGGAGCAGAACCTTGGTGTCAGTTTTCAGGAGTTTAGCCCTGCCAGGTACCAAACACTCAGGAGCTGCTCCATGCCTGCAGAGACACAGCTTTGAGCCCTTTGACTCTGCCCATACGTTATTTTTGAACCTGTTCCTGCCTGGCTGCTGCAGTGTCATGACAGTGCAGTCTCTGAAGGCTCTCTCTCTTCAATCACTACCCTGACACAATGGCACTTGCAAGAAAAAAAGCATTTTAAATCACCTTTTGATTCTGAGCCATTTTTTTTTCATTGCTAATAGTGCTGCCTATTTCTGTATGACTAGGGGAAAAGAAAATTATATATTACCAGCAATCGTGGAAAACTGCCCATACAACAAGTCACATTTCTTATTTGTTACTGACAAGAATATTAACTGGCTAATTTTCAGCTTTATCAAAACTCTAAATTACAAATGCAGTGAGTTCAGTGATTTTGGAGACCTTTTTTTTTTTTTTTTCCACCAGAGGGGTGCTTTTCTTTCAAAAAACCATGAATTACACAAACAAATCTAATGATTGATATCTTCTTATTGTCACCTTGCAGTAGGTGGCCTGTAGTTTATTCCTTCCTATTTGAATAGTGATTAGCATAATGATTAGATTTTTACATAAAGCTGTGATCTTCCCAAAGGAACTGCAGATATTCTGTTGAATATAAGCTATTCAATTCTCCTTTAAACAAAGGGCACAGTTTGCAATTAGCTGTATTAGACCAGCTGTTTTGTTGGACAATTTAGAAGAGCATCTAATTATTCAAGTTCTTCTTAATATCCCTTCTCCAGACAAGTTCTTGGGTACAAAAGGCTAATTTTTCCCACTTCATCATCTGATCTATTAAAAGATTTTATCTCTGCATACAGCATTGTTTCTTCCTGCATTCTTAAATAAACAAAAAAGAATGCCCAGTGCTATCAATAAATGAAAGCATGAGCTGAAAAATCTGACTCCAGACTCTTCAAAGTAAATTTTCTATGTACTTACTTCATGTAATCACTCAGTCTTTAAAAATACTTTTAAAACATGCATGGTGATGCAAGGAATTGTAGAGAAAGCATTAAGAGCACCGAGCCAGATTGCAGCAGAGCAATGTGCCTGCCTCCCTGCACAGCTCTTGACAAAGAGAGGTTTCAGATGGTTCTGTGAAGAGTTCTGGAAATCCAGGATTTCAGAGAGATTATGGAAATCCTCCCAAGATAGGTTTTAGGGGATAAGGTCAGACACCATCTCCTCAAAGTCTCATCATTTTCAGTGATATAATCTTTATGGAGGATTTGGAACTCATCTGTCTTTTTTGACAGACAGGGTGAAGGCTGGACACCCAAAACAAAAGCACTGGGAAAAAAGTTTTCAAGGATTTATCACCAGTGCAGCTTTGAGGACTTGGTAAATTCAAAGACCTTTACGTTGATCTGGCTCTTACCAGCAAATAATCAATACCTGGTATCACTCTCTGGTCTCTTGATAAAGATTTTTCACAATTAATTGATGTTTCAAGACTCAAAGAAGAAAAACTGGTATCCTTGGAATAAAATGCACAAAAAATCCATGTATTGCAAATTTGTGTATTGAAAAGGAATATGGAGTCACTCTCTGGGAAGAGTGTGAATTGGAAGAGAGAGTGAATGTAGTGCTTTATCAACAAATCTCTTGACTGCCTTAGGAAATACAAGTTATCAATGCAGCACATCAGTATTCTACATGGCACAGTATGGACTGCAGGATAAATCAAACTTCTAATAAAATCACTGTGTCCCAACAAGGTCAATAGCAAAGATTCTTAGGTCTTCTTTCACTTCTTCACTGTCCACATTTGTGAAAATAATTTATTGCCTGGTAAATAACTTAGAGTTTGTCCAAAATAATGGCCTGGCTAAGGGAACTCAATTAATTTCCTTTGTATATTAAGATATTAATGAAGATATGGCTTCACCATTTTGAAATATTCATCGGGGCAATGTAAGAAATAGAAACCAATACAGCCTTAGTGGGAAAGTTTTAATTGTTGTCCTTTTCCAGTGCAGCACCAAAAGGCACAGGAAAATGCAGAACAGATTCAGCGAAGCTACCAAGCTCCCCTGAATTTGTACTGCAGATAATAACACTTTCCTAACTCTACCTTCACGTTGTAAGGAGTTACCTTGAACAATTTTGTCAAAGTAGTACTTTGGAGGACAACTTTGGTGGGAATTAATTAATCTGAATCTTGCTCATGGGTAGTTATTAATTACTTATGGTAATTAGAAAGAAAAGTTTGAATGGCTGCTGCAGTTGCCCTGTGATGGTTCAAAACACGTCTAACTACATAATTCCAGTGTTAGTAACTGCTTCTCTCTTACCCAGCCTGATGGAATCACTGCAAAAAAAGCCAGAGCTGAGGGACAGGGTAGCATAGGGGACAAAAAATTGGAAAGGATTAAAGATTTGCAGAGACCCATATTTAGTCTGTTGGTGTTGTTGTAGATTGTAATGTGAGAAAATAGAAGACACAGATAATTTAAATGACTTTTAAAGAGATGGAATTAATCTTTCCAGACTCACTTTGCATGGGGTGGATTCAGCATGGAACCTCATCAAGGTTGGTGGCAGCATCATATCCCCTGGAATAAAATGCCTCACCGTGGGGCATAAGGAGTGTTCTTGCAGCAGAAAACAAGCACCATCTATAAAAGGTTTTACTAGCTGACAGGTTATCCTCACATGGAAAACAAAATAAAACCAGTTATAGGAGTACCCTAAGGAAACGTGGTTGATATTGTTGGAAAAACAGGAAGGAGGTTAAGTAAGATTGGAAAAACATGCAGTTCACCCAGGGAAACCACATCAAATATAAAACTCAGTGGAAGAAAAGTAGGGAAAGCTGTACCAGTGAAAGAAATACAAAACCATAAAAAGACAGCAAATTAGGTGCAATATTCTGTTGCACAGAAATGGAAAATGCTGGAAGAATTTAGGGCCACAGAGTGGGATTTCAATCACAGTTTCCTCTCTCTCCAGCCTGCTATAAGCGCTCAGTTTCATTATCACCATTACTATCTTTCATTACCACAGAAGTGCTGAAAGACTTTAAGTAAATTGAAAGTAGTGCTGATGGGCTAGAAGACTTAACTAATTGAAAGAAAACACCAAAGAGAACAAAAAGTTTACTTTGAAGCACAAAGCACAAGGGATCAGTTAAAGCTTGGAAAGTCCAGGGTGAATAGAATGGAACTCACCACCTTTGCTGTGCCCATTCCCCTCAAGAATTTGTAGAAACTTTTATCTGGGATAGGGCAGATCTTCACTGCTCCCTTGAGGGACAGGAGGGACTCAGACATGCTTCACTCAGCAGGCTGTGCCAAGCTTCCCAACAGTGTGGTCCTGGAAAGAGGGCAGAAGCGCTGCTGGGCAGCATTAGTGGAAAAATAAGCCCCCATGTATGAGGGTGAGAATGGCACTATCTTTTCCCTGGAGCTGTAGGCCATTTGGAAGGTGTACAAAGCACCGACTGGTGTTTTTGTACCTGTTCCTCTTCATCGCTCCACAAAGTCAAACAGATGGTATTTAAATTAATTTATTTTTTTTCAACATGAATAGAAGTGGTTCAGTCATTTTCTGGTTAATGTTCAGGGATTTTGTTTTAAAGGGATTAGGAGTTTAGATTTGATGTAGCTTTCACTTGAAACTAAATCCCATCTCTATCTGCACAGGACCCAGCTTCCAGCTTTGCTTTGTTCTAAAATGCCCCCAGCTCTATACTCATTTGCAAAAATTGGTTCAACTTCCTACCCTGCCATTTATTATGCTCACATTTTCATTAAAAATTAAATTAAGTTTTAATGTCAAAAAAAGTTTGTGTTGTGTGGCATCTCTTTAATCTTAAAAATCCTGTGCCCATCAGTGTATCTTTGGAATACCTTCTCTTTAACTCAGCTTCAGTGGCTTAACTCAGTCTTCAGGGTGGATTAAGCCTGTGAGTTTGGTTAATTCTATTCTACACCAGAGACTTCTGACTAGCAAGAGTTGTCAGTAAATTATCCCAGATGTGGAGCAAGGATTCTCTTGAAGAAGTTCCAGGCCAAGTTTGGCTCTCCTGCCTTGTTAGCAGTTTTGTGGTACATCTCTCCACCCATGAATCCTCAAGGAATAATTAGCAAAGAGAAAGAAGATCCACAAGGACAAACAGCTGTTGTTTTAGAGCACAAAGGATAGGAAAGAGAGATACCTCCTTCCTTGTGAGCTCCAGGAAAGCACAACACACACTAACAGAGCCAACAGCAGCTGGATTACAGGTTAGACTTCACAGGTTAAACAAATCCTGTAACAAGCATATATCTTTAATGTGAGAATAGGAAGTAACCAGCTTTTTATCCTTTCTTCTGGGACTAGACTGAGAGCCATGAACAAGCTATCTTCACTGTGAAACTAAAGGGGTTTCTATGTGAACTAAATCATTAATGTAATGGAAAGGAAAAGAATTATTCCCCAATTAATTCAAATTAGAAGCCTGGAGGTATTTTCTGGAATCTAAAAAACATCTCCTGACCTTCCACAACAAATCCAGTTGACCCTGATCCTGAAAACACCTCCTTGCCTTCGGTCATTGATTTTAAATAGACTGACAATGTCCCTCTTGTTTATGCAGAAGTAATTAGCATTTGTTTTCATGATGAGATTAGAGCCCCATAACATCCCTTCTATCACTCCACTACTGGCACTGCTTTTTGAAAAATCAGAAGCAGCCGAATGCAGGAAAAGCCTCCAGAGAAGTGAAAGTGGCTACACTGACTTTCATTCCAGGGTCCACAGTCAAAGTGAATCAAGTGTCTGAGATGTGCACAGCCCCCCGTGCCACGTTGAGGCTGAATGTGACAAGTTCTCCTGCATATGCAGTTGTCCAAAAATTCCCCTCTCCTTGGGGTGCTTTATATTGTTTTGACATAACATCCACAGTAAAAACAGGAGCTGGTGATTCACATTGCAACATGAAAATAAACCTTCTGATAAAGTGACACTTGCCCCAGCTGGCTGCCTTCCCACTTGCACACCTTGGTGACATGTCCCCAGAGCTGGCCAGGAGGTCAGGGGGACGTGGACAAGTCGTCATCCAGAATTCCTGACATGCTCCATCCTAGACCATGACATTCTGGATTTTCTGTGCACACTTGGTGCCCAAGGCAAAGGGTGGGCTTTGCCCTCCCCTTCAGCCTCCTACTTTCTGTCCATTGTTGTGGTCAGCAGAATTACCCACATACAGAGAAGGCAATAAAACAGAGACACAGCAGAACTTGCCAGTAAAATGGAGCATTTTTAGCTGAAGAGTTAGAGAGCAAAACACAGAAAATCAGTACACTTCTAACTCTATGCATTAAAGAGAGACATATAGACATATCTTAACATTATCCCTCTTCCCTCCCCAAAATGGGAAATCCCATTAAGAGCATTATTAGCCCTCCTTTAAGTAGCTAATTACACCTAACTCAGCCATAATGTCTAATTACTGGTTTATTCACTCTGAGTGGTTTATAACATGAGAAATTACTGAGATGAAATTAGATCAAAGGGTAACATAAAAGTATTTGCATTTCAAACTGCCTTTGACAGCAGAGGTGGAGCTGGAAGAGGGCTGAGGTGGTGGAAGAGAAACTGCAGCTTGAACTTCCACGAGTAGTCAACATCTGTTTCCTTCAGAGCCTTTCTTCATCCCTGTCTCTATGGGGATGTGTGCTCTACACCATGGAGAAACAGGCCAGACCAAAGCTGTGAGAGCATTTGCTACAGCTTCATCATGTGCCAAGAGATGGATGTAATTACTCTCACTGCCTTTGGAGGGCCATGGGACGAAAACTGAAGCAAAAAGTTGCAGGAGATCATAGGGAGCTACACTAAGCCCATCCTGCAGATTCTAAGGGCCTCTGTGGTGTTACCATAATAAAAATACATCACTTAAAATGTCTGTGTAATGGGTGAGGAACAAGATTTACTTCATCATCTCACAGCAAAATAACGTGGAGGGTTTTATTATTATTTTAAAATTTCCCTATAAATTAAAAATAGAACAATTAACACTCCCAGAAACTTAATAAGTTTCTCTGTATGGGAACTGATGTTGAGATAAGGGTGGAAATGGTGTTATGCAAGGAGATGTGTGGGGTGGAGGGGTTTTACCAGACACTAGTCTAAAACTCTGAGGAGCGCTGAAATGATAGGAGAAAAAAGCATTCCTGAGAATGCTCTGCCTCCTTTCTCACATTCTTTTTGTTTGCAGTCAAAAAGAGTAACAAGTTTTCCCTTTTAGGCTTACCAAAATTGCATAAAAGGCATGTCAGTAGCAAGGAAGTATTTCAAAGTGGGATGCAACATTCATTCACATCACTAAATTATATGAGAATTCTGTGGTCAAATCAAGACTGATAACATCGTGAAGGCAATAGTCAATGCAAGCAGTATTTAAAACAGGAGACATTGCACAATAGTTTAAGAACATTTTGCTCATCTCACTTCTGTCACAGTATCCTTATCCTTAATTGCTCTGTCCTTTCAGAGATATATCAGTATAAACATATTTTCAGTGACTGGTGGGCAACAGATGAGTTGAACTTTATGCATGACAGAATCAAATTAGCAGAGACAGGCCATAAATTTCGCAGATAGTTTGTCATCCATTTCCTATAGACTGTACAGCTAATTATGAATTCTCTAATTACTGTGGCATATGCTAGCCAATCACCCCATCCCTGGCTAGTGTTATGCTCCACTACAGAAAGTTAAGGATGTTTGTGGTTCTGAACCACATAAACTAATACTTGAAAATTGGTGTGATTTGGGCCTTCCACAGCGTCTTGCTTGCATTTGTTAGAAACAGACATTCTCCTCCCTAAGAAAGACTAAACTCATTTGAAAGGCAGTCTCATCTTATGGCTAGTTATTAACATTACCAATATGATTCACATACAGCGATTGGAGAAAAATATTTTTCTTGTGTGTGTTCATGGTTTCTGGGAACTCCACACATTACTAGTACACAAACAGTGAGAAAGTACAAAACCCAGGGAGACGGTGGACAAGATTTTACTGGGAATCTTCTGAATGCAGGACTAAAAGAGGCAAAGACAACACCAAAAAGTGTAAATGTTTTTCTCAGTTGTCTTCCAGATAAAACCATTGAACTGACCCAAGTCAATTATATCTCAGCCTCTGAGGGAGGCTGAGGTGAGCAGACAGAGGTGGGTTTCTCCTTTGACCTTCTCAGCAAAGAAAAGGCAGAGTTTATTAAGCACCCATATAAAACATCTCTTACTCTTTTTATAGTGCTTCCCATATCTCTCATTTTTGTGTGAAAGCAGATCAGCTGCTCTCTCACAAATCATTCTCTCTCCTTGATATGCTGTGGCCTATTCTTTGATGTGACTTGCAGTAAACACCTGCACAGACTTTTGGGGACAGGGGAAAGAAAACACACGCTGTTGCTGCCTAATGTCCAAAGCAAGGTCAAAACATTCAAGACTTTTCGTATTTTCATGATTCTGTCATAATTTCTGGCTTTCCCTAGATGTGGCCACGAAATCCTCCTTGGATCAACTATGACTATGACCTTAATTTGTTACACTTAGGCGTAAAGCCAAATCCACAGATATTTTGCCAAGCACTGTACACACCACTGTATTAGGGACACTAACACTTCAGCACACTCTTTCTAGTAAATTTAAACAGAAAGCTCTCATTGCATATGCAAACATCTTTTGTGTGTGTAAGAATGGTGGGACAAGGAATATCAAAAGGTATATGCATTTTTGCCTAATTGTTTACTCTTAGTTCAGCCTGGACAATTTTCCCACAGTTGCATGGATAGATGCAATTTCCTTCATGTCACAGAACAAACAGGTTGGTTGCTGTCAAGCTTTATTTATTAGCTGAAACACAGGTGTTTGATAATTGTCACTAGAGAAAGCAAATGGGACTTTTGAAGAAGCCTAAGGGAATTTATGTCCATCATCCACTGAATTTCAAATGGAGTTAGGCTCCTAATCCTTTAGCACATTTAGAAAAAAAGAAAAGCTAAAGTGAGCATTTCAATAAACGGATTAAGAACATAAAGAAAACTTGCCATCACTTGCATTTATGCAGTCAAGGGCTGGCACAGAGTGCTGTGGTTGAACAAATGAACACAAACCAAAGAGGAACTAATTTAAACAGAGCAGTCACAAGATTCTGCATTATTTAGGTTCTGCTTATTTTCAGTAAGGGAATTACTGAAATACAAAATCATTTTCACACTTTGGGAGTTCACTGGAGAGTTTTTCTACTTCATATCTCATGAAGGACACTAACAGTCTCCTCTCTTTGTGCATAATTTATCTCAAACAGGCGAGTCATTAGACAACACAGAGGCAGCAGCAACTCTGATATTAATGTCTCTGTCACCCCAGGTATTAGTTGGCATTCCTCTGGGTGCTGGTGTTCTTAGGAAGATGACAATGCAATGAGTTCCAGTGCCCTACAGGGCAGACAGGCCTCTCGTCACAGGGTTTGAAGAGAGCTCTTCTATCACAAAATGTTACACAACAGATAGAATAGGCAAATCCTTGCTACTCTACCCTCAGTGAAAATCCAGATCCAAGCAAAGATGCAGTTCATGGTATTGCACAGTAAACCCTCTTAGGAGGAGGAAGCCAGTGCTCCTCCTTTTAGATGGTATATATGACCTTTAGGACATTTGCTGTGTTCACACCAAATGTCCCACAGTGTAATTTGAACAGATATTTAAATCTCTAATCTTGGCTATAATACAAGCAGCAACCCATTATGATCACTCTCACTAAAAGAAAGCCCCTTGGGTGTGATGCTGACAACCAGCTCTGCTTCCTGCAGTGTCATAGGGTCAGGGCTTTCTCTCTCCTTTCTTGCAGAAATCAGCACTAAAAAGTTATTTAGACACTTTAGCCAAGGACCATGTACAAGTTAGGAAGAGTTATACTCTGTCCTTAAACAAATCACCTCACGGTCTCACATCTCTGTGCCTTAGTTTCCAAATATAACATTGAGATAAAACCCACTCCAGTTGATAGGAACATGGTCCAAATTAACCTTTCCAAAATACAGCCAAAGCTTCTAATATACTGCTGGGTTTCTTTAGAAATACAACTTCATCATAACTGTGGTCATGAGCACATCCCAGGATTCTGCAGGATAATTCCATTCCACAAAGTATTTCTTCAGTGCATGTTAGAAAGCACATCAGACATACGGACAGAGAATCACCAGAGAGGAAAAAATAGCTATTGTAACATACAGCCCCATGTGAAGAGCAATCAGCAGTTTGGGGGCCCTATCATGGGCTCCTCATTGACAAAAGAAGCTGCAAGATGTTCAAGGAACTTGTGAGGCAGCAGCAGCCTGTCCATCATCCGTTTGGCTGGCATGAGATAAGCAAGGTGGCTGATGGTCTGACCTTTCTTCACAGTGAGCTGACAGACATTGCCTCTTCACTTGGAACAATCCCCTGGAAAGGCAGAAGTGATGGTGCATCTTTAACTAGATGCTGCTTCTTATCAAGGAGCTGCACCTTTCACTCGAATAACGATTTCCAAAACAAAGGACACACTACTCCAGTACTGAGAACACAGCGCTCTTAAGGCGTCTAAGTTCCCTCTCCCTCCTATTAATAAAAGCTTTAACTAATAACTAATCCTGCCTGTTGCTTCAAGGGCAAGACAACAAGTCATATTTTCAGGTATATAAATAGTGATGAATTTTAGAAAGTTCCTATGAATAAATGTTTTCAGCCTTTGCCACATTCTTCTTTCTTTTTGAGACAAAAACAGGCGAGCAGAGCGAGTTTCTAATTCAAAACTATCAACAAACCCAAGCAGAGCTTCCAAGACAGTATAGAAGTCATTAATTTATTTTTTCCCAGAAGGTATCAGCAATCCAATGTCAGATTTTGAAGCGCAGTATGTAACATATGAAGGCTGTAAACAAAGAGCACTTCTACAGTGGCAGTTAAAAACGCAGAAGAACTGACTGTTGAATCAGTAAGAAAGGTTTTACCAACATCTTCTAGATAACACCTAGAAAACCTTCTTACATGTCTTCATAGACATAAAGTGACATGAATGATCTCCTCTGTAATCCATCCACGCCCCAGCCACAGGTGAGTTATTTGATTTGCAAGAACTGCATTCTCAAGGTGTCCTCATCACATGTCGACAGCCAAATGAGAAGAGGAACACAGAACTCCTTCCAGTGTCAGACCTTATTTATCATGCCTCTCACATCTCCAAAACTCAGGTTTAAAAAGCTGATGAGGCTTCCTGGCCCCAGGGAGATCTAAGCTCTCATGGAAGAGCAGACACATTTGGTAGCCCTCCAGATGCACAGAGGAATTGCCAAGTATGTTTTCAGGATGACACACCATTTGTCAAAGTCAGTTAGGAGAATGTTACCAAAGACTGATCTTTTCACTGCATTTTGGAATACTTGTCTTAGTGTTTGAGCAAACTGTTGACAAAAAGATAACAGGTGGGATACCGAGTTATTCATCCCTGAAATCTGCTGGATATCTGTAACATGTGGCTCCTCAGATATTTTTATCCTATCACAATGCAGCATCAAACCATTTTCAACCATCAAATGCAAAAGAACTGCTCGCAGCTTCTGCTTCTAGTGTGTTTGATATAAGAAACAGAAGACAGCTGGTGTTCCTGGTACTCTTGCAGAGATTCTTACATGTCTGTTCCAGTGAAATTTTGGATTTGGAACTGCTTTACGGTCAGGTAACCCATTCACAGATGGGTTAAAACCAGATGGTTTGTTCGGAGCTCCCTCATTACCAGAGCATGTCCCAGTGTTCCCTGTGCAGGGGGACACTTCTGTAGGGAAGGAAATCCACTGTTATACATCCGTGCATGCCAAGGAGCTTACAGGGGCGTTAGGGAGGTACAAAAGCCAAGCACTGGGAAATGCCAGAGCCAATCCTATTTGTCCAACCTTTGTTAAACCGTCCTGTACAAATGCATTATGGCAGTGCCATGAGGTGTGGGGCTGCACACCAGTTATCCCCAGAATTGCAGGCTCTTTCACACAGACAGTTTTACTGACAGAGAATCTTTGTTTCATTGCTGAGAATTTAGCCCTCCCTCCTGCATCATAGGTAAATCCTGGTTTGAAAACAAAATTCTCTTTCCTTGTCAGCTTTTCAGTAGCACTTCTTACATGACTTTTATGAGGTTCAATCTACAGTGCTGACAGGAGGTAAGAGATAGTTCTATTCCTGTTTCACAGACAGGGAATGCCAGCACAGAGGAAATGATAAGCAGAAGAAAAGATGAGTCACTTAAGGTACAGGGGGGTTTCAGTATGTGATGATTCACACAGGACTAAACTATGCACAAAGACTAGGACATCACATTTAAGTTCCTGCAATTTACAGAGGTTTGCTTCAAATGACTTCCCATTAAATGTTTCAAAACTGCAAGTTTCTGACAGAAAACTGTGCCTGGTTTCCCGCAGGAAATGAAACATATACAGTTGTGCCATCTGCCTATTAATCTGCTGTTAATATTCCTGCCACTTAATTTCTAAGCCTGCTGGCTGGTTTCAAACAAAATTGGTGAAAGAAAAGTCTTCTAAGTGAGTGCCTCTAGGTCTAACAAAATCTGGCAGGGGACAGACAGTAAGACCCAAGCAACAGCCTCCACTGAGAGAAAGAAAACTACATTCTGCCCCATCCCTGTCTTGCCAGGCAGTGCCAGATGCCCTGTTCAGCACACAACCTTCAGCTGGCTGCTTGTCCAGGGATTTAGGGCACAAATGCATGGAGTTAATATCCATGTTTCCCCTTGAGAAGCTGCGTTCTCATCTGGTGATACAAATCAGAGAAGCAAAACAGAGTAAAATCATCTCCAAGATATGCAGTAATGAGCCCTCACCACTCAATGAAAGAGGTACCATTTTCAGCAGCTTAGAGGCATTTATGGCATAATAAATGCACTTTTATAAAAGATATAACTGTAAGTAGAGGAAGAATTGGCTGCTTTTAGCATAAAGCATTCCTAGACAGGGTGATGCAAGTGTTTGTGGCACAGAACATTAAAAAAAGACATATCAAAAAAATAAATGGTTATGGTGTAGCAGTAAATTCACACTCTCTCACCTATAGACAGCTTCATAGCTGATGGCAACTGTGCAAAAGTGGAACATACAGAGGAGCCAAGAAGATGCCAGCCACAAAATCAGTCTACTTGCTGATTACTGCTGCTAGAAACCGGCCCCCACTGCAATCCATTTTGCATTTCCCACCCTGGAGCTGCAAATGAAATGGGAAATCCCAGGCTCGTGTGTCTTACAGTTCTGCCTCGTTCTCTCCCAGCACCACACACCTGGGATAAAAGGCACTGAGCCCAGCACTTGGTTCAGCGCAAGCCCAATTACTGTGTGTGAGTGCACTGTACCCCAGAGTGACAGCAGCTCCCTGGGCCTGACCTTACCGTTTGGTGAAGCTGATGAATGTTATGCTTTTGATTACATTTGTGCAAAAGTGAGCACAGAGGAGAAAAATCTAGGCAAGCGAAGGCACAAGAAAGCAGACGGAAAAATCTCAAATTGTAAAAGGTAAAGGATGGGTTTTGCTTTTCAACAGCTTCCTCAGGTGAGATCTGCTTTCTGCTGTGCAGCTCTGCAAAATGCTGCTATGTCTGTGAATTCGTCAGTGTGGTCTAAATCAAGAAAGAGGTCGCTGTCAGATAAATCTAGTAAAACTTTAAAAATCAGCTTTGTCTTTTCCTTCCTGAAATAGCATTCAGAGCAGGAGCTTAAACTGCCTTTGAACAGGAGAGAGGAGACTCCAGCTGGGCAGTTGTCTCTCAGGACAGGTCTCCAAAGAGAGAAATAATAAGTCCCAGGAGATTATAACTGCATATATTAGCATAAACTTCTTTACTCTGTACATATTTGTGGTACCATTTAGAAGAGAACCAAAACAAAATGCTTAAAATGGAGTCCACAGAAATCCACAATAACTGTTTCTTTTTGCTGAACATTCCAAGTTTCAAGTTGTTCACTGTGGATTCTGCAGCATCTGGCTGTTTCCAAAGCAATAAGAAAATTTAATCAGGAAAAGATTCCAGGTGGCAGTGAACTAGAAGGCACAACAGAGCATATTATAGGGTAAATGCAACTGGAAAGGAAGGGGGAAACAATACAAATGGAAGGTAAATGCAGATGTTAATCTGGCATCTCTATACTTGGAATTTCAATTTGGTTTGTGGAGCCCAGCAATAAGTAATTTCACTCTATCTTACAATGGTAGTCCAGACTAGAAAATTTTACTGAAAAATATGGACAGTCCTCAATATCTTTTTATCTTCCAAAAATTCAGTTCACATTTGGCAAAGTATCTTCTGACCAGTAACTATGACTGACAGTCATAAAAAAATCAGATGAGTACTTGGCTTAAACTGCAGTTTTGTTTCCTATGTTAGTGGAATTCTTGAAACAAAACCATAAGAGTCAATCTAAACACACATATTCAACAGTTACTGAGAAATTCAAGAAGATTAAAGAGCAGAATTTGGCCACTGAACTGTCTGTCATTGGTAGACATCTGGAACAAGTAGCCCACCGTGGCTGCCTAGTCTTAATGTAGGAAGACAGACAATCAGAAAAAGAAAATAATAATAGGTACAGATGGTTCATCTGTAAGCTGAGCTTTCAAGTGAAACATTTTACATCTAACTCAATGTTTCCTTTTGTGTTTTGAAGAGGTGAGAGGATTGCAATTCTACTCAATATTTAAAAACACACATTTTGGGGGGGGCAACTCCTGGAACAACTGAGAAGGGGACACCTAAATTTTCTTGGAATATGTATTCTCTTCTGCAGTGAGTACTTGCATATACTTCAATTTTGAGGCTAAAATATGTTTCTGCAGCAGGTACTTATCTGGATAGTAATCTGAAATAACATAAAACTATTACAACACTTCTGAATATACTGATGCACTCATTATCTAATGTTCTGATGCTTTATATCTCACCATAATAGTTGAAAAATAATGGAGAAAATCTTTGCCCATTTTAAGAACAATAAAGCACTGCGATCAAGAAAAATGCTCCATATATCCTTGACTCATAGTTCAAATGGGCTTAATAAAAACTAAATTTAGGTAGTTATCAATAATTTGAGGGTGTGATCTGCTTAGTTTCATTTTCCAAGCTGTTCAGCTTGCTGATTCTTTCCTTCCCTTCTCCCCTTCTGCTTCTCCTCATTAAGAGGTTGGGGTTCTGGTCAAGCCCTAGAAGAATTTGTTGCTCTGAAACAAAGAAAAACGTGTCATAATTATCTCCTGAAAAAGTATTTCCTGCAGACACAGCCACTATTGAGAAGATGGGCATTGTAAGACATTAATTTAATTGCGAGTACCCATTTTAATTAGCAAGATTTCTATTCCTACCACAATGAGCAATTGCATAGAATAACATAGTGGAAAATTTCAAGAAGATCTTTTCCCCTTTGTTGAAAGCACTGAAGATATATGGTGTCTTCTAGTGCTGCACACTTAACCTGGGTTGTGACAACAAATTACAGCATGGTATCAATCCAAATGCCCCACCACACCCCCTGCTTATTTCCTGTACAGTAACACTGAGCCTTCTGGCACAGGAACTTCATCTGCAATGCCCTTCAGTGGCACAAATTTAATCTCAAGAGCAAATTATAGGACTAAACTTACAGTAATACATCTGTGACTTATCTGTAGTTTTCCCATGTTAATGTTAGGCTTAACACAATCATAAAGGATCAAGAAGAAAAAGAAAAAGAAGAGGGAAAAGAGAAAGGTATAAGAAATTGTGGAGAGAATGAAAGCAATTAATCACTGGATATGTACAGTATATAAGCAGTAGCAGCAGGTACTTCAAAATGAACAGCACAGAGCTGAATTTTCATGAAAGGATGTTCCTGCTGTTTCATACATCAAGGCTCTTTAATGTTAAATTTTACATCTCATGCATGCACGACACCATCCAATCTTCACCATTTCCCAGCTCTCTTCAGAAATCCTGAATGCAGATCCCCCTGCATAGGCCCTGGGGATATCCAGTTCTAGACTCTAAGGGAGCTGATCCCTCAGGCCTGCTCTGTAACCTTTTAAAGAAGTTTTCTCAAAGTCTGAGGACACGGACATGGGCTACACAGGCAAGATGGGCAAACTGCAGAGAGTTAATTTTATTGTCCTTTGGTCCCATGGACCGGTGAAACACACCAAAATTGGAAAATCTCTGTTCAAGTCAGCATTCAGACTGCAGCCCAATCCTTCATGCCTTCTGTAGTCAGCAGAATGGGCCTGGGGAGGATATGACCCTTTCACTGCAGGAAGAAAGCTATAATTACTCTGAAAGTAAAAAGAACTTTTCCTTTAGGTTACATAACCCATGTTCCTGCTGTCTTACATAACTATGGGGGGACTAAATAATACGTAATTGAATGAAAGCTACAACACTGGGCTCGAAAAGATGCTCAAATAATTAATATCACCAGTCAATTATAATGATTTATACAGTCAGTGTTCCAGACAGAACTAACCACTGTAGGTTATTATCCTTGGGAATCAATGTATTCAAATGCTGAGCACAAACAAAGGAAAAAGTCAAAGAATATAATTTATAACATTTGCAGCTGGAAAAAAGGAGATGCTGAATGTATTGTGTGTACTGCACAAGGAAAAGCCATGCTGAAAAATTAATGGAGAATGAAAGAGAAGCAGACATGAAGGATTGCTTAGCACACAGCCCAAAGTATAATGTGACACTGACTACTTGAATACATTGTTATTTGCACAGTCCTTTTATTTTGCCTCTCTGGTATTACTCAAAGTCCAAAGGTAGAGTTTCTGCTCTGTATGACTGTGTAAATACATATAAAAAGACACATACATGTACATATCTAAAATAGCTACAAGAATGGGTATTGAGCATCAGAGGACTTCAAAGTATGAACTGATACAATTTCTATCTGTATGTAACTTTATAGTGGTAACAATATTGCCAGCTAAGAATAAATTAACAATTTGCACTATTATCCACTGTACTGAAAACTGTTATTTTTTACCTGCGAGTACAGGGCTGGCTTTAGCTTAAGTGGCAGAATGAATGCTAAACCAGAGCTAATGAATAATTCATAAATGTTACATAATGCCGTGGCTCATTCTGGGATTCATGTTTGAAGAATGACTTCTGCTGGTTAGATGCTGTTTAGATTCTGAGCTAGAGACACCCTGGCGTGACCTGCCTGCAATGAGACAATGATGAAACCAATGGTTTGCTGTCTGGGGTTTTTTTAAGCATTAAAATTTTATTGAGTTTTTATTACACAGACATATCTACAGAAGACTGAAAAAAGCATATACCCAAATTCAGCAAGTGTGTTCCAATCCCTGAGCTGATTGCAGAGTCAGCAGCTGTGTGGAGCAAACCAAGGGCCTGTGCCCACCACATCCTGTGCAAGATGCAGCACAGCAGGGAGAACCACGCTTGGCATCAGGAAATCTGCATCCAGCTGCCTAGGACATGACAGAAACACGGACGTGACCTCCCTCCATGCCCTTGAGTGGGGAAGAGGAAAGCAAGGAAGACTTTAACTGTCACAGCACAGGGACTGAGCCCTGGTGGTGTTACAGCTAGACCATGTACTTCTCTGATGTCCTCCCCAAGGCAGCTATCCAAAGATAGTTGGCATTTACTGAGGGCTCCTCAGCTACATAGTTCCAGTATTGTGAGACAGTTTTATTCACAAATATAAAAGGAGCAGGAATTACCAGGTATAAGGAAACTTAATATAGTAGTTTTGGAAACAAAATTGGTTCTTATATCTCAGAGAAAAAAAAAGTAAATTCATAGCTGATGTGGACTGAAGGGTTGAACACTACTTGATCCAAGCTAGTCCTTGCTGAGCTGCTGTACACTGTTTTAGTGCCTCTCCTTCCCTTCCATCCACTACTGAATACAATATGTATCTAAAGGTCTAAACAATGAGAGAGTTCAATTTAAAAAAAAAATAAAAATTGACTGTATCTATCAAAGGGTTATAGCAAGAACACTACACAGAAATCTGCTTTCTCCTCATGCAGGTGAAGGTGCAGTTCAGTGTCCTGGTTCTAATTCAATACAGGTTCATGAACCCACACTTTCCTTTTCCCATGCCCACAAAACAGTGTATTTCCTATCTCTCTTCCACATCCACTATTTAAGGGGTCAATGTTGAAGTGACAGGGTTTCTCATTTGAAGTGATTACACATAACAGGAGAAGTAATTTCTTTCCAACCTCCTTGATCACCATGAAAACGTATATCATTCTTAGAGCTCCTGCATTTCTCTGATTCAAAAGAAATAGAAAAGAGATACACACAGCAGGAAACTAATTTACACAGACCTCACACCTCTGGGAATGCTTTTATAACCATTGTTGTCTTTAATAAATTCTGCCTCCCTGTAGTTGTTACATGCCAAGAGAACTTGATAAAAGCCAAAGTGTCAAAAGAAAGACTAACAACTCACTGCCTGTGTCACTCCAACTTCTCCTAAAAATGAGGATAATTGAGAATTAATCTACTAAATTTAAAATGTATTTGCTACACAGAGATTTAGTAAAGACCTCTGTGCCTCTGAAGGCCACCCCAGTCCGGTTCTGCGACAAACACTGAGAAACCAGCCTGAACAGCAGCAGCAGGCACAAACACCACTCTGACTCCCAAAACCATCACCACAGTGTTCGTAGCTGGGAATAGGGGGCTCATAGCAGGAGTCATACACCCAAAAGCAGCAGATTTTGTGCTATTGCTCTGAACCAGTTCTCCAGGACCCCTGTACCATCCACACAACCTTCAGACTTGGAAGCACTAGACAGTAACTCTACATGCAAGCACTGAGAGTAAGACTGAGTAAGGAGAGCTACAGGGTGGAATCCTCCCTGTGTCTTCCCAGAGCTGGAACAGCCATTAATACCTGCTTAAGCACCATCAGAGAAGGGTGCTACTGCTGTCCAAATATTCTGGATAAACATCACAGCAGATGCAGACAGCACATGCACTGGTGCAAGCTGCTGTCTGGAGTTTTTCCAACAGTATTTTCACTGGATATTGATTAAACAATGGTGAGACCAGGTACATCACACCTGTTGCTGCAGTTTGATCAGTGTTCTCTGAGGTCAGAGCTGTGACAATTCAAATCACACAGGGACTAAGCATTTCTAGTTTAACCTGTTCCATTTGAGGAAAGTCCTTTAGCAGCTATGTGCATTCTTGCAAGTCTCCTAGTTGTCTAAAGGATCATGATTAAGCTGATGGTGTGTTTTTATTCAGCTATGCTGACATCTAAGAACACACAAGACACAAGGGTAAAATTACTAATTAAAAAAAAAATCCAATTTAAATTTACTCTTGTTGCATTGCTGTCTCCAGTCACACGAGAGACTGCAAGCAAACCTTCAGCCCAAGGAACCCTTTGCTTTCCACGGAGCACATCATCCCTTGATTTGAACACAAGTTAGACAACTTAAAACATGATCTCCACATCTGAGCAAGCTGCTGCTCTGTGGTGTTGCTCTAGCGACAGAGGAGAGAAGGGAAGACTGCAGATGGATATGGATATGGATATGGATATGAGATGAAAAACATATTGTTTAGGTTCGGCAATACTGAAATATACTTAGTGCTGTCATTTGAATACAATGCTTTTTTTCATTTAACCACAATGACAAAATTATAATTGCCTGGCTACAAATGTGGCCATTTTAAAAGGTATAGAAACAGACAGACAGGCAGAATCCTCTCCAAAAGTCAGAGACTAACCTGTCTAAACTGTGCAGGCTACTGCTGAGGTAACAAATCACTCAGACCACCCCAATGAGCAGTTAGACAGTATCCCTGAGTGAGCAGGAGACTCCTCTACTATGTCTAAAGCACTTTCTGGAACTGTTAACTCACTGGTTATCTGCATGTTTCTGCATGTTGTGCTAATGATGCTGTTTCCCATTAAATGGGATACTTTAGATGCTCATTAAAGATCTTAAATTACTTTAAAAAATAGTGGAGCTATCAAGCCATGTACTGCGTGAAAAGATTTAAATAGTTGTATGCAACAGCTCATACACTTAAGTTTATCATAATGTACAACTGCATTCTAACAACATCTTAAATTTCTAACTAAGAATTATCTGCTATTTGTTCGCCCACTTTCCTTTGTGTATAAGCAGCTGTGCTGGCTTCTACATGGCACTTTTATAGTACTGCCAATAGCAGCTAAGCAGCTGTCAAGCTTTGCTTGACAGGTAACAGGAGTTTGATATCAGTCATCACCACCATATTCTTAAAGTGCACGAAGTGTTTTGCAAATCCTCAGGAAGAAAGCAGGCTGGTACAAGGCACAAAGCCTGTGAAAGGGTAACCCACCTAGCAGTGATGAGGGCAGTGCTTTTCCAAGTCTGTTCTACCCATTTGTAAGTTTATGTAGGAGTCAGTGTACAGAGTCACAACACATCCCCATCTCTTGGCAGTAATACAGCAACAACTGGAACTTGTCTGTACATTTTGTTCACAGGAATTCTGTTACAAATGCTGCAGCAAAGAAGTGGGGAGCTGTGAAGTTCAAGTGCCTTAATGAAATTTCAGGTTTGTTCTTATTTGTGTTTGTGACAGTGTATGTACCTTTTCAGTAGTTCTCTCCTCTGCAGTTAGTTATAGGTAATAATCTAGCTAAATCAGCTATTATAAGACAAATAAATTAATAATTTAAAAAATCAATTAATTTCTGTCTATATTTTAAGATTTCACTGCCAGATTTTAACATTCTTGATTCCTGAATGCTGACAGGAACAACTTGCATTGATTTTCAGTATTCTCCCTCCATATGACATCACTGACAGCTTCATTACAAGGAATGATAATTTTTTTTCATGTGGTTACCCTTAATGCAATTAAATACACTTTGTATTTTCAAGCCATTTATTTGGAAGGGATTGTGATTGGATTGTTACCACATCAAGATTATTCAACCTAATACATGGTCAATAAACAACCCATACTATTCTGAAAGAGAGATCATCAACTGATATTATTTAGAAAGTACATTACTCAAATAATTTTTGTAAAATATTAAAGATGTATTTTATTTGCAATCCCATGCCATTTGAGTTATCCAGAATTGCTTATAATATGCCCACTTAGAACAAATAATTTCCTACTTGGAATCAGAATTCAAGTCCCACTTTATTCAATGAGAATTTTGCCATTAATTTTAATGAAATTAGGATTTTGTTCCTACTATATATAACTCAGTTAGTGTCAAACTACTCCAAAATGCTGGCATGAATTATCAATGTCCTCTGCCCCTGTTGTAGAATTGCAAACACAATAATCAGGCTGGAGGTGCAAAAGTAGCAACAGAGAGAGAGAGAGACTAGAATTGAGGAAGAGGGTCACAGCAGCACCACAGCACGTAAACACTGTGTCACCCATGTTGTCGTGTAAATCTGCATGAGTTTCCAGACTAATCCATCTTCTCTAATTAAAATAATTTAATATGTTACCCACAGGCATAGAACAATACTTTGTTGCAGTCAAACATTCTGCTATAATCAGCATATTTTCAGGCAATTCATGCATAAGAAATGTCACTGTTATAATGTATAATGTATACACAGAAACAGATTATACCTATTGTAAAAGATTTTCTCTAAGATAGCATACAACTCTGTACCTCAACTGGTACTTCAAATAATGAAATCTTTTCCTGATCCACTGCATAAAGCAATTATGTAAATTTCTGCTAGCCCTCTATTTCTATAATGCTTATTATTGAGAGTTTGACATGATCATAATTTGTCTGGCTGGTAGAGTGTAAAAGAGGCACAAATAAAGCATCATTTTAAAGAAAAAATCCATAGCTAGTAAGCAAGTCAATGTCCAATAATAGCTTCTTCCTCTGAAAAAAATTCCACCAGCCAGCAGAGATTCTCTAGCTCCTCTCTGCAAGGAGTTGTGCGTGCCTGATGCACTCATGCTAACTTCCCCAGTTCATTCTGTTTCCCATAGCTCAAGCATTTCAGTCTCTGCTGGAGCCCTGCAAAGCCAGAGGTTATGCAAGCAGGCCTGTGAAGCCAGTCTCATCCAGCCAGGGACACCTCCAGCAGCCACTGCTCTGACTGGCAGAGGCACAGACAGGCACAGCCACGGCAGCCATGGGACAGGTGGGTGATGTCACCAGGCTTTAACCTCTGCTCCTGTGATTTAGTCACAGGTTAGGCTATCCTTTTATTGACCATGCAAACATCTATAAAGCTTCTTAGCCGTACAGACTCATGGAAGTGGGTATCTGTGCTTGCATTTGTGGCTACATAGGTTATTACTGTGTTAATCAGAAGAGCCTTGTAAACACAGTCCCACAAATCACTGATGTGTGCTTCATTTTAAGTAAGCACACAGTAATGTCAGGCATGCCTGATGCTCACATGCACATGTTGCAAGAATGACTGAACCTAGAGTGGGTAGATTAGCTTTTAGATTTATTTGTTTTGCTATTCTAAAACCAGATAATTAAAAAAGGAAATAAGCAGGTTCTCAATAGATCTGTACAGCTCACACCTGCTATTAGAAACAGCTTTATCTCATTCAGTGGAGAACTCCCCTGCTCTTTGAAGTTCAAATGAAAAATCTCTCACAAGCTCTGGTGTGTCTGCTCCTCTGCTGGTGCATTAGAAACAAAGTGCCAAAATGAACTGACAGCTTTTCATTTCTTTCCCTAATTAACAATCACAGCAGCTGCTCAGTGGAAGAATAATAAGCTTCCTTCTTATTTTTTATCTCTTTTAAGCAAAATTTTGTTCTGGTTTGATGCAAATTTCTGTGCTTTTTTTCTTATGACACTACACTTGCTGCAGTCGAGAGCTGGTTTTGTGTTCTTGTTTTAGCTGAGGCAGTACAGCAAATAGGAGATAATTTGATACCTCTGTGTTGACACACAAATTAAATACTAGGTGTCAAGAAATCTCCCCTCTTCAAGTGACATTAGCTTTTCACTGCAAAAAAGGATCAGGACAAAATGATGACAAAATATTTCTGTATTTTTGTATAATTTAACCTTGACTAGGAGGCAAGTTTTATCATTCAGCTTCAGTTCACAGTTACATTAATACTTTCTGTGGTCTTTCTTCAGAAAATTCAGTGTTTGACATATTCTTAAACTTAGTAGTAATCAGTGTAGCTGAGTTTCAAAATCTTCCTAGGGTAAAACCTAGGAAGACTTCACAGAGGGACAGCTAGCTTTAAGTAGCTTAAAAATTTGTGCCTGGGCTCAAAAGACTAGACTAGGGCTTAAAATCTGTAACTCCTCAGTGGTTTTATTACACACTTCATGCATTACTGAACATAATCATCAGATCAAGGAAGACAACAAAGGTCCCCTTTGTCCTTGTTACATTGTGTCTTTTTCTTCTTCTCCTATATAAAAGGTAGGAGTTTTCCAAAATAATACATTTGCCTTGTATTTTCATAGTAAAATCAGATTTCTCTGTAGAAATCTCTCAGTACCTTTTTACAAGATCCTAGTTTCCACAAGTTGTGCAGTATCAATGAAACAAACCTTAAAAGTATATGTTTCAGCTATTGGGAATTTCGGTGTTTGTAGATGGCCACAACACATTTGTAAGTGACTCATTATTCCTACATGAAGAACAAAACAGCACCCACCCACAGATGCATCAGTCCATGCAGTAAGGCTGCTTCTATCTATCACCTAAATAGATGAGAAAAGTTGCCAGTAAGCATGGCCAGCTGTTCCTCTAATAAACAACATTTCTCTCAACAGAAAGCCAGCACCCTGTGCCAATTTATAGGAAATGTGCTATTCTTTCCCTGTGCTATCACCACTGAAGACAATAAAGAGTAGCTCAGAGCACAAAAATACATTTTTATAAAAATGAAACCATGGGTGTTGGCACAGCATCTTATCTGGTCTGTGTGAGTATGGAAGCATTTGGATTGCCCCAGTGGACACCTTAAGATCCTTTATTATATTTACACTGTTGGCTTCTTAAGTACAACTTTGAGAATGCAGCCCAATAAATCATCAGCGAATGGTATTCAGTGATATATTTGATGTGTTTGGATCCATGGACATGAAAGTCCAATCAAAGGCTGTGAGGAGGTAGCAGAGGTTACGCCCTATTTCAAAGGTGAGTGGTCTGTATACTCTGAGTCAGCCTGAACACAACACCAACAGAAGTTAAGAGCTGAACAAATGCTCTGGATCACACATAAACCTGTAAAAATTCCTTCTCTGTCTTCTGAAGGCCTGCCATTCAATTACTGCCACTCATAAAGGGACAAGGAGTCTCTGGAACTCTACAATTCCTCTTCACCATTAACAGATGAGGGGGAAGCATCCTCTTCTGGAGACTGCATTAGCTTACACGAGTGTGAAGCTGCAATGTTCTTTCATCTTCAAGATGTCTTCACAGCAGGTTATTAGCCTGGTAGCTGTGCTCACACTATTTCTGCATGGCGTGCAAGATGTACATTGCTCAGCCTCCCCAAAATGCTGATTGATTAGCCACTTCCATACACTCAATATTGTCTTGGGGCCCATCACAATTTCCCCTCACACATTACTCAAATCTAACACACTTTCCATTCAGCACAGCGCAGCTGCCTAACACCTCTTGGGCCTTCTTGGAGGCAGACACACTCCTTCCTGAGCCAGCTACCCAGAAGGTCTAATCAAATGGCTTAATGGATAAGTATCACTCTTTTACTTAGTGCAATTATTTACATTTGACTAAAGCTTAATACATACTTTGCCATAGTTAATCTCCCAAAAAGATACTTAAGCTTAGCTCAAAGGGATTTAAGGGCATAGAAATATAGATTTATTGCAGTAGTTTTTATGTATGTTCAGTCTTTCTAAACTGGCATATATCTTGCTCCAGTTTCCATCTGCTGATCTTTACAAAATACTATTTGGAACACAAGAATTCTTTTTCCATGAAAACACTACTTCATTGCAATTGAAATCTCTTTCAATACTTTTAGTAAGTACATACACTAAAATCAAAAAGCTCAGTCCATTTCATCTTGCACTTGCAATCCTGGCTGTGCACATTTTCAAACTATACTCCTGATCCAAACTGGGATTATGCAAATATGTTTTGTTTTGCTTTAATTCCCTCAGACAAGTTTCCAACTGATGCCTGGCAGCATTCACAGCAACCCTGCAGCAGGTAATCTTGTGACTGGACATTAAACAGCACTAACCAGGGAGTGTCTGACTGACAAGGTCCTGCCTGGATCTTTACAGATCATGACAGGGATGGTGCTGCTTGGCAGCATTCACCCCTCTGGCAGACACGGCTGGAAATTTCAGGGAAACCTTCAATTTCATATGTTTAAAACTATCCAGAGTAGTTGCAAAATAGCTACTGAATATTCCACTCTTTTTCAGTGACAAACACCCAGGATCAGTAAGAAAACATTAAAAGTATTTTGAAGAGAGATATTTTGGCCTACAGATTCCCATGGAGAGAAAGGGGTAGATCACTGTAGACCACTGGACAGACTGGGCCACTTTCAGCAACACGGTTAGTGCTGGACACCAGCATTTGCGTGAGGTCAGGTCCCAAGCCATAGGAACCAGCTCCAGAATGGGGCATGCAAACCCCCTTATCACAGAATCACAGAAGGATCCTGTCAGAAGGGACCAGCACCCCCAGGCCCAACTCTGCAGAGTTGCTCTCCAGGTCATCCCCAGTCTGTGCTGGTGCCTGGGGTTATTCTTCCCCTGTGCATCTGCATTTGTAGAACTCCAGACTGTTCCTCTCTGCCCATCCCTCTGACCTGTTGAGATCCTTCTGAAGGGCTGCCCAACACCCAAGGGTGTCGGCCACTTGTCTCACTTCTGTCCAAAAGCTCTGTATTGTGTGTTGGCGCATAATAACCACCACTCCCATAGCCAGCTGAGAGTAAAAAGGAGGCTTTCAGAGAGACAAGGAAACACGGAAGAATAACTTCCACATACTACTTTTAAAAGGAACTGTTCCTCAACAACAGAAGCTTTTTACATTACATTGTCAGGAGAGCGATTCTGCCTTTTTAGCAAAGGCTTCTTTATTGCTCGACCATGAAGAAGCATTTAATTACAGGACATTACTAAAATAACATGTTAAGGAAGAAATCCAATTCTATTCATCCAAAATCAAAAGAGCCATGTCTGACCAATAAGCTACTTCTTCCTAGATGGGGACATTTATCTGGTGTTTTAAAAATTTTAAGCTGAAATTTGACTCTACAAATGCATACATTGGAGCATAATCATGAACACATTTACTATAGGAATGTTAATTTGTTTGAAAACACAGCTGAGTCTGTCTTTACATTTACATTTAATGGAAAAAAATAAAAGAATTAAGTAATTAGTTATAGGGACACATGTTCATATGGACCTACCCAAATGGCTAACAAAGCTCTGCAGAGAGACACAGGATCCTTTAAATGAACAATAAAATGATGCAAATTGAGTTAATTTCCCAGTATTTCCTGTGCATTTCTTGGGTTGTTTTTAGTTTTTAGTTGTTTGTTGTTTGGGGGAAGGGTGTCTGTTCTGGGAAGTTTTTGTTTGGTTGGTTGTTTTACTAAACTTTTGATGCAATCCCAGCAGCTGCATGCTCCAGGCATGGGGATGTTGGATCAAACCGGTGCTTTTTTTGGCCCCTTAAGCAATGATCAACCAACAGTCAAGGCAAGCTAAATTAACCTTCCAAGTTAGCAACTTTCTCCACCTGGGAAAAAGGGTTTGGATATTTATAGGTGTCTAAGGTCTAGTGAAGAGGGCATAAAGAGTCTACCTAGCCCAGAAATCAAGCAGGTTGTTTAAAACTCCACCAAAGTAGAAAAACAACGGCAGGCTCTTAATACCTAACCTTGTGACACAGAAAAAGTGCTTTTTAAATGGCTTTCTTCCTCCCGGAGTAAAAGTTACCAACAAATTTTAGAAAGGTGAACGGCTTCTGCTTAAGGGCTTTATTTTTTAACCGCTAAAAAGATAGCTAAGCAGTTCCCCATTGCTTGGTACAGAGAACACCCTCTGCTAGCAGTAATTTCTTTATACTCAAGGCCAGAGTTGCCCTTCATTGCACAGAAACTGTGGCTGTTATTAAACCTGAATAACATTCATGTAGGAAATAAAGAAAGGCTGGGGGTGGAAACCTAAAGTTTAATTTTGGCTATGGCTTTTGCCTTTCTTCTGAGATGAAAAACAAAATGTATCTGGAGCCTTCTATTGAAGCTGACAAAACACTTTACAGACGTTGGCTTTTGGCAAAGGCAGCTGAGGGGAAAAATTTAGATGTAGCATAGAACATTATCAAAAAATGACAACAGGTTGAGTACTCTTCTTAAATTGTGAAGTTTAGTAAACAATTTTAGTCTCTTCGGCCAAACCCAAAACGAAGAAATACGTTTCGGTTTTTTTCATAAGCTGCTGGGGCCCTTTCGGCCGACAAGGACGCTCCCGCCCTCCGCTGTGCCGCACTTTCGTCACGGCCGCGCCCGTGGCTCCTCCGCCCCGCAGGGCCTCGACCCTTGTAACCGAACGCGTAGCGTCCTCGCCGGTACCGCGGAGTGGCGTTATTCCCGAAGTTAACTTTCGGGCTGCCAGAAATTGAATCGAATCTGCTGTCGTCAAAAGCCAGCCCGTCCCTGCCCCTGCGCCGCCAGCGGAAACGGAAGCGTCGCCATTTTGTTTCGGGTGATGGCGGCTGTGGTGCTCTGGGGCCGGGGGCTTTAGCGCGGGCCTGGCTGTGCGGGGACTCGCTGCTCGGACAGTCGGTGCTCCTACGAGCTGCTTCCGCCTCGCTGCGCCCCCCGGTGATGTACGGAGGGCTCGGAGGGTCTCGACGGACTGCAGAAGAAGCAGGCCCGCCGCCCCTAATGTTGTTGTCAGGCGGGGGAACGGTGCCCGGGCCCCCCGGAGGAGGTGGAGGTGGAGGCGGGAGTAGCCGTGTGGAGCTGCTGGTGTTCGGCTATGCCTGCAAGCTGTTTCGGGATGATGAGAAGGCTCAGTACCAGGAGCAGGGGCGACACCTTATTCCTTGGATGGGAGACCCCAAGATCATGATCGATAGGTCGGTGTAACACAACCCCTAGACTGTGCTGCGAGATCTCCTGTGATAGCCTCTTTCTGTTCCCCCCCTTGTGCTGTGGGCAGTGAGGGCGGGGGTTGAACAGAGGGCTCGCTCTGGCAGGCACGTCGGGACCTCCCGTGGCGGGGCTGGGGGCTGCTCCTCCCGGCACAGCGCTCCGAGGGTGCTCTGGTAGCGCTGCAGGGCTCCCCCCGCCCCGTCTGCGGGAACTTGGGGTTTCCCGCTCTTGCAGCGCTGGGAGGTTCCGTTCCTCCTGGCAGTCAGCGTGTGATGGGTCTTTCTGCTCCACTTGTCAAGGCAGGGTCGGCAGGATGGAGAGCGGGAATGATCTGTTCCTTTTCAGTGCAAACCACAACCATCCTCTTTTTTCACTTGGAATCCAAGGGAGTCTGATTGTGTGGGAGTACTTATTAGGCACATTGTATGTTCTGTAGGTGAGAACGGGGCAGTGTGGGGAGTGCAAAGGTGTTTATCCACCTTAAAGGAAATGGGGATTTCCTATTTCTCCTACATAATGTGGCTGCAGGCTGGTGAATGAACACCCCAAAAGCAGTTCTTGGCCTCTTTACTTTTCCTGGTGCCATGATTTACTGTATTAGACAGAATGGATTTGATTTTGGGTGCTTGCTCTTGAAATTTTATGTCAGGGCTGGCTTCTTTTGGTTTTGTGCCATAGGTCCAGGTTCGTGGCCAGAGAGCGTAATAGAATCTGCTTGGATGTTCCTTTCGGTCTCTTGAGTTGTTTCAGCACTGCAGGGTGGGATTTGGAAATAAATTCATTCAGAAAGGGTTACCTGAATATTTTGTTGGACAGAGGGATGATGAGAGATCAGGTTGGTTATCTTTGATTGAAGCACTGAAAGAATAATTTAAGAGTTGTGGCTGACCCTGAAAACCTCAGTGGGAAAATGGAAGGATTTTGGTTTGAAAAGGGTCACATAACATAGTCTTTATATTTGTTCCCACAGTTTCATCACTGCTTTGGTACTGGACAGGATTTTCTTATTTTGACCTTAAAGCTGTATTTGTCTTGGAAAAATATCAGCGAGGGAAGGTCTTTTGATTTCCTTCCGTAGGACTGGAGAAAAAAGAAATTCCCTTCCGCTGTTTTGGTGCTTACACCATTAAGGATGGTTATTGTTGAAATAAATTTGTTGAATTGGAACAGATCCGAAGGCAGGACAAAACAGTCATAAATATTTTTAGCTATGTTTCATTTCTCACTTACACAACAATGGAAGTGTTGTGTTGCACACTTCTAATACAAATAATTTCTGTGGCTGATCTCATTTGCAGTTAGAGGTCATTTTGGGCTGCTGTGCAGCAGAGCCCTGCTCACAGGTGTTACAGAAATTGTAGGGAGGAAACATTAAGTGTGTGCATGTCTGTACACACATACTGAAATACCAAATAATGTACATTTGTGAGTTAAGGCAGCTTGCAATTGCTAATCTTATAAACTCCTTTGGAAGCTTAGATTCCTTTTATCTCCAGCAGCAGGAAGTCTTCATTTTCACCATTTTGAGAAAAGCACATTGCTATGAGAAGACTTGGGTTCAAGTTTGCCTATGAACAGAGCTTGATTAACCAGACCTATGTTTCATTTGCTTTTTGCTATAAGAATATTTACTTTCTTTGTTTTTGATCTAGCAAGTTGGCACAAATCAAGAGTTGTGTGTGGGAAGACGCCTCAGCGGAGTCGAGTTTACTGTTGCTTTATTTTCCAATCAGTTTCTCTTACTGATGCATTAATATTATCCCAATGCAGTGTTTTTCCTGCAAATAAAGTGATTTCTTAGTAGAAGGGAACTGTACATCATTGATCTTTGCCGATTTTGCGGTGAACCTCCTTAAATTGCATGTTTATGTTACTGTTCCTATGTATGTGTGTCTCTCTATCACATAACCCAGAACTTATTTCCTCAGCCAAATGGCTAGGGGCCGAGCCTAGCCATGATTTTACCTCCAATGGACGCAAGTTTCTATGGTGAAGATTTCTCCTGAGAGTTCGGGACTAGCAGAAAGAAGCGAGGAAATTTCGACCGTTTGGTTCTTACGGATAGGTATTTATGTACTCGGGTTTGTGTGAATGTAAGCTATTTGACTTTCCAGAAAAACGTATTTTGCAAGTGACATTGATTGGTTGGTTGAAGCACGTACGGTAAGAGCTGTTAGGGAAATGAATCCCACTTAAACTAGTAAAGGATACCTTTGCCTTTAATTGTAATCATTTATTAGTTTCTTTGAGAGGAATTTAGACTATTAAACAAATTTTCGATAGTTGGTGCCAAATGATTAGCAAAATTAATTGTAACTTCTAAAAGGGAGTATGCATTAACGTATAAGTTTGTTTGTTTTTTTTTTTTTTTTTTTTTTTTCATTTATATTGGGTAAGTATTTAAGTAGTCACATAAACCCAAGCCCTAAGTTCTTTGCATTGACCAGCTGTTTCATCCTGCAGGTATGATGGGCGTGGTCACCTGCATGACCTTTCTGAATATGATGCTGAATATTCCACCTGGAACAGAGACTATCAATTGTCCGAAGAGGAGGCTAGAATAGAAGCCCTCTGTGATGAAGAGAGGTATTTAGCCTTGCATACGGACTTGCTTGAGGAGGAGGCAAGGCAAGGTATTGCTCAAGGAATAACATGGTTATTTAAAAAGCACGTTTAAATAAATTATTATGAAACTAAATTTACTCCTAATTTTATACTCTCTTTTTCTGATGTTATTTTGACAGTACCCAGTGGATTCGAAAAGCGGGAGTCTTTGCGTGTGTGAGAGGACCTCAGGATAGTTTAACTGTAGATCCACACAGAAACTGCCCAGATTCTGAGGGCAGACTGGGATTTCAGACCCCCCCAAAATAAACACATTCTGCTTCATTCTTAGTGTTGTTTAAAGGAAATTCTGTGCTTTTATATTCATAATTGCATTAGAATGTCTTAATCCGCAGCCTGTATCTGTTCAAGAAGAAATAAATGGTCAGCATCTGTACATGCTGTGTTTTTCTGTTCAGTTTTAATGAAAGCTAAAATGATCAGGAGAAAACTTCTTATTTAAAAACTAAAGTAAGAAATATTACTTCTTTTTTAATAAATTGGCTTCTGAATATGTTCTAATGTTGGTAATTGCACTTTTTGTTCAAGAGGAGGAATATAAAAGACTAAGTGAAGCTTTGGCAGAGGATGGTACCTATAATGCAGTGGGATTCCGTTATGGTAGTGATTATTATGACCCTTCAGAACCCACTGAAGAGGAGGAACACCAGCCTGCAAAACAAAGAGGTAAGGTTTAAAAATAACAAGGATTGATTGAGAGGGAGGACATAGCATTTCTGTCTTGCAGTTGAGTGTTTAAAATATATGTGTTATTAAAATGCACTTAAAAATTCTGAAAACATTTCATCAAATGAACTAACATCAAAATGTTTGTTTCATCAAATTTCATCTTTATGGGACTCTGTTACTGAGTTTTTGCAGAGTTTGTTCTTGATGAGCTTAAAAATGTTTTCCCCCTATGGCACAGTCAATACTGCAGTAGTCAGGGAATTTAATTCTGCTGTCATCCAGATTCTTATTCAGAAAAAACTAGTAATTCTTATATTGGCTGTCCGCTAACACTGTGTTTCTCAGTCAAGACGGAAAATATCATTGTAAGCATAAAATAGTAATCAATAAGAATGTGTATTTTCAAGTTTAGATTTTGTCATCTTAATTATTATAAATGAGTCTGTCTTCAGCATAGTGTGCCCTGCTCCATGTATCTTAAAAATACAGAATTCAGTCGTCGTGTTCTCATCTATAATTCCAATAACTTCATATTTTTATCATACATCCTTAAGGAAGGTTTCAAATGTTGTTGAGCTATGTCTTAGTGAATTGAGACTCGTTTAATTTAATTGCCAAACTGCATCTTGGTGGGTTCCTGTGGTATGAAATGTCCTTTTTTTCCCCAAGTTGTTGTGTGCAATGCGAGATCACTTTAGGTACTAAAGCTTAATTAGTGTTTTTTGCTGTGTCTGAGAGATTGTGTGAGGGCAGTCAGTGTCTGTGCTACTTGCACTGTACAAACAGTTTTCCCTCTGCTCTTTTGTACTGAAGCAGAATTGATTGTGTTTTCTGGGGTTTAATTCATTTAGGACTCTATAACCAAATATTGTTAGCTGGAGCTACTGCCAAAAGAAACCCTCTATTCTTCTTTGTCTGCTGCTCTTGCCTTCTTTCTTTGCTGCTAAAATTTCTCTGTATCTTTGTGGAGTTAAGGTATTTGAGTTCATGAAAAAAACAAAACAACCGTGCAGAAAGTAACCAAACAAGTGAATTCCCTTTGCTGCATGGTTTGTCCTCAGTAATCACTGCAACATCTCATTTGTGATGAGGTTGTTCTGCTGTTTCCACAGCTCCTGTGGTCAGGTGTTTGTGCACTTGGTGCTATCTAATCTGTCGGGGAAAAGGGAAATACAATTTCCCTTACGGCTAGTAGAATATGTAATACTATGAGTTACTTTAAAAAGTAAATTTTTACTTCAATTATTATAAAAATCTGTAAAGCGAAGTATTTTCAGAGGAGCATTTCGGCTATAGCAAAGAATGGCATGAAATATAAATTATTCTTTTTAACCATATCTAAATGTCTTCAGTATAAATACTATTTATATAGCTGTATTTGATAAATTTCTTGATTGCACATCCTTTTAGAAATACTTTATTTCATTTTTTCTAACATTTGTGTACTTTTTTCCCCCCTAAATACTTTATTGTGTCATTTCTTGTAGAAACAGCTCAGACAGAAAATACAGAGGAAAATGAAGAACCTTTTGTTGCCCCTCCAGGACTGAATGTACCTTCTGATGTGGAACTGGTATGCGTACATATAATGCAGCCTACACTTCTGCCAGCTTTTAGCCAGTTGATGGTGCTCTGTTTGGTGGTTGGGTTCGGGCTTTTTTTATTCCATTAACTTCAGTGTAGTACATTTAAAATAATTCTAAAATAGTAACTTAATTTCAAATGTTCTGCATTGAACTCTTGAGTTCTATGAACACCCTTGAATCTTCTTTTTCACACTGAAATGATTGCTTTGCTTATGCTAAGTGCATTTGGTATCGCTTGTGATATTATTTTAGCTAATGCAGAGAAAAGGCAGTTGTTCTTGGAATGGATACTTGCTGAGATGTAAGGTATTTGCTAAGTGTTCTGTAGACTTCATTGGACTTGTGTATTTTTCTTGAAGGGAGCTGAGCAGACACCTCCTTGAGTGCAGGTCTAACTATAAGGGTTTTTAATGCAGTTCAAGTTTCATAAAAGATGCTGGAAAATCAAATAATAGTCTTTCTTCTGTGCCTGTGGTCATGAAAGTGTTAATTTATGTGAGGGCTCAACTTGATATTCTCAACTTGATAGCCTTGGCCAATGAAGATTCAGAACACTCTGTTAGAATAATAGTGTGCACAGAGTATTTGTGTAACTGTTTTTCTTCTTCATTAGCTTTTATTTAAAGAACTTTGAGTTTTTTAGAGAAAAGCTTCTTATTTTGAGTTTTGATACTGTTTCCAAAATGTAACTGCTGGTGACACAGTGTTGGTTTAGATAGTTGCTTGGCTTGAGTTTTGTTCTGAAATTTAGGATATATTTCCTACTTACATTCCTTAGTGCAGTGTGGGGCTTACTGAAGTAATTTCTCAGTCAGCTGCTGAGCTACAGTATATTCATGTGAACAGAAAGCAAATGTAGGTGTATTTGGTTTTGATTAAAAAAAACATAAACCCCATAAACGTGAGAATGTCTAGATAGCAGCTCTAAAAGCAATGTATACTTAACCTTGGATTGGGAATGGTGAGAATTTTTTTTGTAAGCCTTGATTTATTGTTGCTGATCTATTCAAGTCATTCAGCTTTACCATGGAAGATATTTAATCTGTTTAAATTTAAGAAATTTGAGAATCAGCTTACTGACATGGAGACTTGGCTCCCAGTCTGCAAGGTGCAGTTCAATAAAGACAGATATTTTGTATCTCCTGTAGTGCAGATCAATGAAGAGTGAAAATATTTGATGAAGACAAGTTAGGCAGTAAAAA
The DNA here is from genome assembly GCA_013401135.1 of Cettia cetti. Classification (NCBI taxonomy): domain Eukaryota; kingdom Metazoa; phylum Chordata; class Aves; order Passeriformes; family Sylviidae; genus Cettia; species Cettia cetti. Next base: position 117,313 of record VZUI01014175.1, on the reverse strand, counting down.
AAACCAACATCCAGGACTATGGAATGTTCAGCGTTGGGCATTCCAACTGTAGCAGTAATGTCATTCTGGAACCTAGAATAGAAGAACTGTGACAAGCAGGCCAAAGGTCTTCCACTGCTTAAAACTGATTATGGGCAAAGATAATTGTTCCTCACCAGGACATTAAAGAAGTCTGTGGATGCTCTTGAAGTGGGCTGTTGGAGGAAGTTTTTGCTTAGTATCTTGTGAGGAGAGGTAGAAACAGAAAACCTTGATATATGATAGTGCACAAAATGTTATCCATTTGTTAAGTACCTCATTGCCTCTCGTTAAAATAATCTTTGCTTATGCTAAGTGTGTAAGCACTTAGGGGGGTTTTAGGACAAATGAAAATTGAAACAATGTTATTTTCCATATTCAACATGTCCTGGTAAGGGATCCAATTGGCAGAAAACAGCTTTTGAAATTGGAATGTTTGATAATATTCAGACTTTTTTCCCTCTGTGGAGCACCACTGTCTCAAGTGCTTTCAATCTTCTGAGAAACATTTTTTGAAACATTTTGCAACATAGCTGTGTATCTATGCAGTAAAAATGCAAAGCTAAACCAAATCATTATTGTGACACTTCTGTCCTTATAGGCACACAGATTGTGTTTTTACAGTGTACTGAGCACAAGACAAAACAGCTGAGTATGAAATTAAAAGCAGTGAGTAATGAAGTTCGTTCATTCTTTAACTGTACTCTTGTTCTCTTTGCATCTTGGGTTTGATATCGCACTGCTCCCTAGGGATTTCTGGAGTGAAGATGCATGGATGCTGCTGAACTTCATTAATTTTATCTTTTGCTGTATTGCTGAGGTGTTCAGTGACTCTTCAAGGGAATGGACGTGGGAATTGTAGTTTGTATGTTGGTCTTGAGAGTCAACATGTTCTTCCCAAGCAAATGCAAAGTAAGAAATTTCTAGTTAGGCAACAATATTTGCACATTCAGAGATAACAGAATTAAGGACAGCTTTTGGGAAGGAAACCAATACCTGCTGAGTCTTCAGAACACCTTGAACACCACACATTTGTTGCACTCTTCAGTTTGGTGTTCAATGCAGAAACAGCTGTGCTACTAGAAGAAGCGGATCAATCAAAAGGAACCAGATGAGCAGCTGAGGAGGACTGGGACTGTTTTGGTTAATTTTTAGGGCTGATGTGATTTCACTAGTATTAAGTGATTATGAAATTTGAGTTGCTAAAGTAACTGCTGGTTTTTCTGATTCCCTTTGGCGTTCTAACACTGTACAAGCTGCTTATGAAAACACAAATACGTGTTATTTTGCTCCCACAGCCACCAACGGCAAAAATGCATGCAATCATTGAGCGAACTGCAAACTTCGTGTGCAAGCAGGGAGCCCAGTTTGAGATCATGCTGAAAGCCAAGCAAGCACGCAACTCCCAGTTTGACTTTCTGCGGTTTGATCACTACCTCAATCCCTACTACAAGTTCATCCAGAAGGCCATGAAAGAAGGACGCTATGCGGCTCCTTCAGAAAGTAAAGCTGACGAGAAAAAATGTGAGTTCTTGCTTGGCAAATGGTGGCTTCAGGATGGGAATCAGTGAAACAGATGCTGGTCTTTTTGTTAAAATAGCCACATTTTTCTGGGATCCACTGCAGCTGAGATTTGTGATGATTCAAAATTTTGTTTAAATTGGAGATTTTTAAAAAATATATATTTTTTGTGGGAACTTTCAGCTACAGGAGCTGCTATGATGTGGAAGTTTTAAAATAGTCATATAGCTCAAGTCCAACAGAAGGCTGGCCTGTCCTTTTAGGGTTAATTTTATTGATGTTGGGCAATGTCTTGGATCTACGCTTTTGTGACTACGCTGATTTATATGAATGATGCTTTCCTAAGAATTCATGCTTGTATCATCATTCTCTCCCAAAGCAAATTCATAGCAAACCCAAATAAAATTCAGACATTGCTTTTGTTTAGACTCGAGAGTCAAAACTGAGGAAGATGATGATGATGACGACGACGATGATGGAAGTTATCTTCATCCAAGTCTTTTTGCATCTAAAAAATGCAGTAGGCTTGAAGAGCTCATGAAGGTACTTGACATTATTAAAATTACCTTTTTATCCTTTAAAACACCTGATTCACGGACACAAAAATTCTACTATGCAGGTGCTCAGGTCTTTTATTGACAAAGGTCTGAGGTTCTTTTCAGACTGTAATTTCAATCTTTTTTGGTAAACTGTTGAGTTACCTTTTCTCTAGTACACACATTAATATTTTTCCATTTCCAAGCAATTAAATTTCTGTTTCTGATGCCCTCTGGTATTGAGGGCACCACTCAAGGATTTATCCTACAGAATCTGTGTTGAAGCAAAGAGATTAAGGTATTTAATGCCTTCTGTATATAAGCTAAGAGAGAATTTTTTTTTCTTCTTAGATTCTAGTAGATGAAATGTGAACATGAAATAACAGTTCTAGCAAATAATACTTCACCAGTATTTGCTACTCATTAAGTGTAAATTTTGCTAGATGTGTTAGTTGTTTTTATTTTCTGAGAGTGGGCAGTGATGGAGTAATGTGAGTGACAGACAGTTGTACACATTTGAGGCTTTCAGAGGAATGTCTGTGGTGCTGTCTGATCTTTAGACAAGGCAGGTTCTGTGCCTTATCCCAGCGATGGCAGTCATTAGCTAATAGTAATAACCACTTCTTTTTATGTCATTCATTCCTGTTTACATGAAAGTGGTTTTTATCTTGTTTTTCACTAATTGATTCTGATGTGAGAACTATAAAAACACTAACTTCAGTGTTTGCACAGAATTATTGGTGCCTATTAACATAGATAAATTTGCTTTCCCAAAAATGTTGATGCTACTGTTCTTTCCAAAATATTTTCAGCCTTTGAAGGTGGTAGACCCTGATCATCCCCTTGCAGCACTGGTGCGCAAAGCACAATCAGATAATAATTCATCTACGCCGCAGTCAACAGACGGGGCAGCTGTGCAGACATCACAGGCAGAATATTCCTCTGATTGTAAGTGCTTTGTGAGGAGGCAGCTGGTGGTGTGTTTTGATGAATTGTGTGTGGATGCTGGTGGGAAAAGAATATGTTGGCTTCATGCTTCATCTTATGTATTTATTCTTTTGAAGTCTCCTGAGTCTTTGAAGGTCCATTTGGAGTATTTGTTGAATTGCTGCTTAGGAAAACCAGGAATGGGATGAAGGTGGGTGGGCAGGCAGGAGGCAAAGTCTTCAGTCTGTGGGTACATTTAGCACAGAACCCTTATTAGATTATTTTATTCCTCTAGATTTTGTAAATTCTGATACTCAAAAAAGTAAAGTCAAGCTTAAATGAGTTTCTGTGCCTCTTAATTCTTTTCAGCTTTCAGAATTCTGAAAGTCCTTGATTCCTTAAGTATGGAAATGCAACTTACCCTTTTGTTTATGGGACTGACCTTGTAATGCTACTGAGATATAAGAAAATTTGTAGTGAAGCCTTCGCTACAGTAGGGTTTCATGTTATTATACATTTGTAAATAATGAGTAATGTCACTTCAAGGTGCTGCTGATTGAGTTCTTGGTTTTCCAGTAATGTTGCTGCAGGTCAGTTATCACCATAATAATCTGAGTTGATTTTTATGGTTCAGAACCCCCAAAGGATTACAGGTGTTGTCAGTGTAGTATGTGGGGAGAAATATGCATGGAAGTAATTTCTATTTTAAACTGTACCATAAGGGAATCTTAATAAAACTGAAATAAGATTTCTGTGAAGAAATTGAAAATTACTGTTTCTTTCAAGAAAGACTAAAATCAGAATAAGTATCTCCATAGAATAGAGTTAGTCAGTTTTTTGATTACTTTCATGTCAGGCTTGAACCTGAATATATTGTGATAGAAACTGGGAGATTATAATTTAGTACCAAAACAAGGTCAGTTTGCAACTCCTTTCACTGCTTTAAAACTTAACAGGACTTTATTCCGTTCTTGTTACAGACAACTTATTCTTTGAAGAAAGTTAATACTGCCACATGGGAATGTTTATGAAACTTATAAGAGGATAATTCATTGTAATTTAACGCATTGATTAAACCTTACTTCCAGGAGTGCAAACTCTTACTGTAATTAATTTGAAATAGTTACATTAATATTTTCTGTTTATACATAGTCTTTCTACAGAAAACACATTTATATGGTGGATACTTCTTGTAAATCCATTAAGCTAATTAGAACATTATAAAATACTGTCCTTAAAGAAAGATAGAAACCCATAATAAGCTTTTGCACTCTCAGGAAATATATAGAATCAGAGAAGCTTTTAGTGTGGAAAACGTGTTCAGATGCATGGTTCATTATGTTGCTGTTGATTTGCAAAACCTGTCTACTTTTTAACGTTTAAGTGAGTAGGTGTGTCTCTATATACAGTAATATAGGGGTTTAATATGTATATGGTGATTATAGTGGTTAATTTGTTTATGCTAATTTTGAATATATGCACATTTCTTTCTTAATGAAAACATTGTTTTAATGGAGTTAAATTGCCAGAGGTGAATTAGATTAGGAAGTGTGATTTCGTACTAGCTCCTTTTTAAATAAACCTGCTCTAGCTCACTTCTTTATTCACATCTATGTCCTTCAGTATTGTTCCTATCTGTTAATATCTGTTAATATCATCTATCTGTTAATATGAGCCTTTCCTTTTTTGCTTTGGTTTTGGGTTTTTTTTTCAATACACGAGAAGTGAGATGCCATTTCCTAGTGTGTTGCATGAATCTGAATTCTCAATGTGTTTGTATTGATATAATAATGAATTTCATTGGATGTTTTTCTTCTAATTAGAAATTTGTTCTTAAATGTGTCTTTTTGTAGCTACTGTGGCAGCCATGTATTACAGCTACTACATGCTCCCTGATGGAACCTATTGCCTGGCCCCTCCACCTCCGGGGATCGATGTTGCTGCCTACTACAACGCCCTGCCCGCAGGGGTGACGGTGTCTGGCACTTCGGGCATGGCAACGGTTCCTCCCCCTCCTGGTACCACACCCCCACCTCCCCCAGACACAACTGACAGCACCACTGCCTTGACTTCTACCACAACATCTACAAGGTACCTCAGACAGATTTGCCTGTTGACTGGGGGAAGTCTTGTTCCTGCACTTCAGTGGGGAGCCTTCACTGCGGGTTCTGTTATTGAATCAAGCTGTTTTAACTGCATGATGAACACAGCAAACCTCTCTGTATGTTTGTTTGTTTATGGGGTTTTTCCTCTTTTTTTTTTTTTTTCTTTTTTTGGTTTAGTTTTGGTTTTTTTTGTTGTTTTTTGTGTTTTTTTTGTTTTTTGTTTTTTTGTTTGGTTTTTTTTTTTGTTAAAGCAAGAGTCTGAAAGATTTTTATGTTCTGTTTTTAAAAACCATTTACTCTTGATGTTTTCAGCACAATTGCTCCAGTGGTTGCCATTATACCTCCACCTCCAGATATCCAACCTGTCATTGACAAGCTAGCTGAGTACGTTGCTAGGAATGGGGTAAAATTTGAAACTAGTGTTCGTGCCAAGAATGATCTCAGGTAAGAGAAAATGTTATTTAAACTGCTATTTCAAAAGTTAAAGTTTTAATTTTTAAGATACTAAATTACAGGACATGCAGTTTTTGAGAAGTACTATTGTTTGTTTCTTTAATTGAAATTTAGGGACCTACTTAACGGCAATGCGAAAGCATTATGGCTCAAATTATCAGAACAACCAACCTGTCAAAAATGTCTCTAGTAAGCATGCTCTTAACGTGTATCCTCTGAAGTTTAGGCTTAAGTAAGAGTGCTTCCAAACATCAAATAACATTCCATTTTGTAGAGAAGACTAGATGATAAGGGATTGTTAGTATTAGCTATGTTCGTGTGCATCTTCACATACTCAGTTTTCTTTTACCAGGTTTGAATTCCTGCAACCATGGCACCAGTATAATGCTTATTATGAATTTAAAAAACAGTTCTTCCTTCAAAAAGAGAGCGGTGACAACTGCCAGGTACATGCATGTTTGTATATACTTCTATTAAAAATACAGTAAATGTGAGAAAAGGATTTACCAGTTGTGTTACCATGAAACATTTTAGAAATGGAATGCTGAATTAGGGAGAGATTGATCAGCAAAGGATGTGAATGCTTTTTTTGGTTTTTTTTTTTTTTTAGTTTTGTACAGCATTAAAGTAAGGATCTGTGAGATGGTGTGATATTTAATTCTTACTTTTTACTATAATCCACTCTACCTGTGGCTGTAATATAAAATGACAACCTGAATATCTTCTGGCTTTCTATACGAGGGAATATATGCTTTGTGTAGATTTAGAGCTATGTAGGATTGTGATTAGTGTTCTGCTGTCAGAAAGGTTGGCTATGGCTTTTAACCCATACCTTCCCATATGCCTCATTGTTCTTTGTACAACAGTAGCACAGAGGCTGGAGGAGCTTTCTGACATGCTTTTTTCTGAGGGAGGTTTTGTTAGAGTCCAGTCATGGCTGCAACAATACTGGAGCTTCAGAATCTCACAGCAGTTTCCTACTTGCTTTGATTCTTCTAGTCCGTGTTATTAGAGAGTGGTAGCCAGACTTGGCATCCATGTTTTTAACTATTCTTGTGTTAGCTAGTTAGATTGTTCTCTTACTGAAAAGAAAATTGCGAATAATATCAGAACTACATTATCTGATGTTAACTTTTCATGGGAAAGAGCTATTTTTTTTTTAGGCCCTATGTCATTTGTCATCTCAAGGCTTAGATTGGGGAGCCTTAAACTGAAGAAGGTAGGCCTGTGGGTAAACTCCTCGGAATTGCTTTGTGGAAAATGAAGAAATTCAATAATGGTTGCTGTTTGGAACACTTGCGTTTGATGTTTTGTTTTAATAGTGAAAAAATGTTTTGAAAACACTATTTTTAAAGACAAGCTGTGGTAAATATGGTCTTACTCAGCTGATAAATTGCAACCAAAATTGTCCTGTGCCACAATGTTGACTGTTGTTCTAGAATGTCTTACTTGCAAACCAGTGGGTTGAATTCATGATACTTACATAATTAATAAGGACTTGTTAACATGTCATTGGGGGGAAATTGTACACTAACCAAAGCATAATAATAAAGGATTCATTTTAAATGTTCAAATGATTACAGCTAAAAAGGAACTGAAACTGGTTTAAGTCCCTTGAGGTCAAGTTTAGCAATGCATATTTTTGTACTGCATGGCTTTCTAGATAATGCCATTCTCTTCAATTTTTTAAAATAATGATTTTGATATTATCTTTATGCTCTAGTAATATATGCATAGGCAACTAATGCAACTGATGCTTTTCCTTTTGGACATTAAAATTAATAAGAAACTGTACTACTTAGTAAATACAGGATGAAGTGCTTGATTTAATTGTGCTTTTCCCCTTTGAGGACTTTCAGAAGTCAGTTCTGTTGGCCAGGGAATGGCTGCAGGGAAGTTCTGCTCAGTGCCTCAATTTCATTGTCACATAGGCTTAACAACAGCCAGAGCAACCACACTCTTAGTTGACTATGTTAAGTTACTTAATGTTATCACATAACTCACCATGTAAATACTTTGAATGTTCTTGAATTTTTTTTCTGTGAGTTCAGAGATAATGCTGGATGATACAGTCATGTAATGGTAGAATCAGTAATTCTTTATGTCCTTGAAAATCTCTGCATATCTGTTATATCACAAAACGTTGCTAGGCCCAGTGTTCTTCAGCAGAATGTTGGAACAAATCAAATGTTATCTTGTGTTGATTCCTGTGAAATCTAATTCTGCAAAGAATTTACATGGCAGTTGTTCATGAGGAAAAGGTGTCATAAGCTTTCACCCTTTCCCTGGGAATTAACTTCATGGAGTTGGTTCGGGACCATGGAAATCAAGACCAAAATACATATACAAAAGAAGTATATACATGCTTTTAGGGTCTAATTTTAAAAATATAATTTTTAAAGCAAATTTTGGCAATTAGCTGAAGAACATTTTCTTTGCTGTAAAATAACATGTTCTTACTGTAGGTCTGTAGGTTTTACGGCCTGTGGGTTTACATGAGGCAGAATTACAGTAATGAGTACTGACTGATATAAAATCAGCTGTTGTGTGATTAGCTGATAATGAGATTTTTCAAATGGCTGACAAAATTGCAGCTCCACAGACATTGTATTAATGATTTCATAAGTATCCTGTTAGTAATTCTGCTAATTTTTTTAAAAGGGAGTATCTTCCTCTGAAGATGTTCCAGCAGACACTGCCAATGATACACCAAGTGAGACATTTGCAGATGAGCACGCACCTGAAGATGCATCTGAGCTGAGTGCTAAGGGAGTTCTGGGAACTAAAAAAGATGTTCCTCCACCTAAAGCTGTCAGTGATGGTAAACTGGTGAAAGGTATGGAAACATGATTTATTGGGCATGAAAATATTCGATAACATATGCATAAAGAAAAAAAAGAAGGCAGGGGAAAGTAAGGAAAAGAATTTCATAATGTGAAAAATACGTTTTCATTGAAAGCGTCAAAAAAGTCTGCAATAAGTAATTTGATTGCTTTCCTATTTCTTTCTTATCAGACTATCAGGTATTTACAGTCTGACACAATAAGTTGTTTTACTTCAGTTTTATGCAAAGTTGAAGGCTTTCATCAGTGATGCCAGTAAAATCTTTTTCTTGTTGTTTCCAACTTGACAGTTCCAAGCTTTGTGCAAGAGAGAAATCATTTATTCTGAGGAAAAGCGGTGGCCTTATTTGAAAGGATACATGTGGAGGAAGTACTCTAGGCTAGTTGCTCCTTCTTCCCGTGTTGGACATTAGTCATGCTGGAAGAAAAGACCCCTTTCTTGTCTAAATGAAATGGTTTTATTCTTGCAGTCATAGCAGCAGAGGGACAGAATGGGAATATCTCTCTGGAAGTCACTTAGAGCCAGCTAACACAGTGTTAGTGTCCTGAATTGGAGAAATGATTGTTTATATCTGGGAGCTGATTTAATGGCCTCTCAGGAAAAGATATGTTAAAAAATCTTATTTTCAGTAAAAACTAAAAATGTGCGTATTTTAACTAGAGCTGAAAACCACTGAAAAAAACCCCCACCCAAACAGAAAAAAACACTCTTTAACTGAGCTTCCGTGCATGGAAACTTCCTTCCTTAGTGGCTTACTTAATTACTTCCTGTGATTTCTTGGAGTTCTCTCTTCCTGCTTCTCACTGCCATCCCATTTCCTCCACAACCAGCAAACACTGGCTCTTTGCTGTGTCTGTCAGACTGTCCAGATTCTGCAGTTTCTTCTCTGGGCAGCCTGAGAAGTTCCCATGAGGAAGGAGCAATCTTCCCTGCCTTCAAAGATACCTCCTATTAAGAGATGCCATGTACACCAAGTAATATATATTGTTTCTGTTGTTCTGTTATTAGTAAGTGGCAAACTGGAGCCTATACTTTAATAGTAATCTGCTCAAATTTACATAATGGAATATAACCAGTGAGTCATTTCCTGGCATTTCATGGCAATCTGATTCCTATAAACTTGTTTGTACCATATCATTTCCTTTGATATGGTACAAATCCCACTTTATTATAACCTAAATACAGCACTTGCCTCCAAGACAGACATAAGATCCATACTAGATTTTTCTACTGCCTCTGAGGAAATAAAATCCCATTTTAGGATTTGTTCTATCCCATAAAAAAGTTGGAAAATCGCTGTTACCTCTTCTCTTGGATTTCCTCACCCCAGGATTACCAGAATCAAAGCTTATCTTTTATAAACCTTGGTATGTAATTTAATTACTGCATTTAAATTTCCCTAATTGCAGTCTCACAGGACATTTATGCAAAAGGCATCCTGAGGAAGATAAGTCTTGCAGCAGACCATATGGTACTAGGTAGTGAGAAATTCCATTCTTACACTCTTTTTTTCTTAGAAGTGTCATTTTGGATAAATGGGTTGTAGATTAATGCTGTGTTGTTTGGTTTGTTTTGTGTTTTTTTTTTTTTCTTGAGATAGTTACACAGCAAATGAGGTTTCCAATGTTAGTTTAAAACCCCAGAAAGAGGAAAAAAAGGATTGTCCTTTTCATCAAAATAATTAGCTTAATGGGATGATACAAGTGCCTTTCTTTTGTGGTGTAGTCTGCAGGAGTAATGGGTCGAGTCAGGAAATTGAACCTGCCTTCTACGTAGTCTAATGATGTGTGAAATCTTACCCATTCATTCACAGCATCCTTTGCTCCAATAAGCTTTGCAATCAAGGCCAAAGAAAACGACCTTCTTCCTTTGGAGAAAAACCGTGTTAAATTAGATGATGACAGTGATGAGGAGGAAGAGGAGGGAAAGGAAGGCCAAGAGAGTGCTAACAATGTGTCAAACCATACTCCAGCAATTACCACTCCTTGTACTGCTCCTGAAGAGAAGAAGCCTCAGCTTACACAGGAGGAGTTGGAAGCTAAACAAGGTATTCCATGCGGCATTGAAAACAAACTGAAGGGTTGAGTCCTTCACAAAAACTGCAGAACTGACTAGTGTGACGTTTTAGATGTTTTTAATATTTTCTGTTTCGTGTTAACAAGAATTAGAATTATTTTCCCACCATTTCCTCGTTATTTTTAAGAATGAAATCTTCATTGGTTGCTCAGACAAAATAAAATTTATAACACACTGGGGTGGTTGAGTGCTTTGTCCTAATGCCTGATCTTTCTGAATTTTATTTTGGTTTTCCATTACAGCCTTCTAATAAAGCACTGACTTTGTAGCTTCCAGATTGCATTAACAAAGCCCAGCAAGGACATACCTGTTTGCCATTTTCTTCAGTAACAGTGAATTGCTTCAAGCTATTTTTCATTTGTATAGCACTCCCATATAGACTCATATCACCTTGTTGATGTTTTGTTGGTCTTATAATGCAATGCCATTAAATCTTTGTATGGGTTTTTCCTGTTACTGTGTTAATGTGCATAAGGGCAGAAGGGCATGCTGTGGGAATTTGAACGAAATGATGTTTTAAAATAATCCTCTTTCACCCATTCCTCCCCAAGGCTGTTTCACAGCAGAGTGTGCTTTTTAAAGTGGATGTTCTGTCAGTATTTACCAGCTTAAAAACTCAATATTTCTCACAACTATGCTATGAGTATGCCGCCGGAATTTAGTTTTTCATTTTCAAAATGCTGATTTTTTGCTTTAAGTAGCAGTAGCAGTTTTTTGCTTTGTAAGCTGCAGTAGCACAAAATATGCTATGGCATTACATATCTAAAGCAAATATGAAGTATTTTGTATGATAATAAAAATGAAGTGTAAAACACACTTAGAAAAAGTTGTGTGTTGAAAAACCTGTGGAACTGAAAAATAAAATCCAGTTGTTTCATACATATACAGAACACAAAAATTAAAATGTAAGCTGAAAAACATTACACAAAGTAGCTGTTAGGTGCATAATGAAATCAATTGGCTTATTCTCTTCATGTAATCACACACTACAAAATCTGCTGGTTCTAACAATGATGAAACAGTTTCTGAAAATTTCTGTAGCAGCTCTTTCTATAAACAAATTAACATATATTTAAATGAGGTCAGAAACTGTGAGGATCACATCAGTGGAAAGAGCAAACTAGAGAGTTTGCATCACTTTAAGACTTAAAAGAAAAAGCTTCTGATTTTACAGAGCTAATTTCTTTAGGTAGCTTTTATAATTAGAAAAGGACAAGTATCCTGAATAATCAGGATTGGATTTTCTTGTCATTTTAAGTTAGAGGTTTTTACTTCAACTGTACTGCTTTACATTTAGCAAATTATGTATATATGAGTTAAGATGCTTGGAATTTCTTAATTTCAAGCTGATGTCCTTATGTCATTGAATGGCTATATTGGAAAGGCTTGAGAATGGCTGGAGGGGCTGTTTGCTTGTTTGTGATGGGGAGGGGTGTTTGTTTTAAGGAAGTCTGAGTTATCCAAGCATGACTCACTCTAAACTTAATGCTCAATTGTCTTTCTTAGCAAAGCAGAAACTGGAGGATAGATTAGCAGCTGCAGCAAGGGAGAAGCTTGCACAGGCCTCCAAAGAATCAAAAGAGAAGCAGCTACAAGCAGAACGCAAAAGGAAAGCTGCCTTGTTCTTGCAGACCCTGAAAAACCCTCTGGCAGAGGCAGAAACTGAGAAGATTGAAGAGAATTCCTTCAGTAGTGAGGTAAGCAAGAAATAAATTTCTCTTTCCCATAAAGCTGGCAGAAAACTTAGCTCTAGAATGTGAATATGACAATGTATTTTGAGCTTGACTGAAGAGATAGCTTTTCTAAATGGGGAGAAATTTGAATTTTAAACACTGTTAATCTTTTTCTATTTTCTTACATATGTCTCTCATTAAAGTCATTAAAGAACTGGTAGAGAAGGAGGCTGCACAATTCCTAGGTCAGTTAGACAGGTACAGAAAGGAAAAGGAGCTTCCATGTTTTAGCTCTGTACTAGTGATCCTAGTGTTGGAATGCTCACCTTCCAAGAGTATTGGGATGGCTTACTTAAGTTGTGATACTTTATTATTTGATGTGTGTATTGATGGTTTCACTGTACATTACAAATACAAATATTGTTGGGGAGTAGAGTCTTGGTTTCCTGTGTTTGGAGTTACATTGCTTTCAGAAAAGCCAGTAAAATCACTCTTGGCTGCACTAGTCAAGCAAAATGTAATCTCTGGATACTGATGGAAAATTTAAGATATTGATTGTGACAGACTGGCTACAAGAAAGAATGACTTGGCTTTCCATTGTTTCCTTTCCCTCAGAAAGAATTCCAGTACCTAGCAAGTAGTTCATTGCCCAATTCTTGATTTTTCCAAATAAATCATGGATTACCCCGCAAAACACTTTCAAGAGAACAGTTGAAAGAGATATACCTGAAGTTTAGGTGATCCATATCAGTAGAGAGTGAATTAAGTGTGTCACATCCCAAAAGAGATCCTGTTTGGATTTTTCATTGCTACTGCTGACAAATTTTCCCTGACACAAGTGTTCAGTACTTCTCTTTTCAGTTATATATTGAAGAGTGAATGCAAAGAGACAATGACAATGCAAAACTCCCCACACTTGCAGTTCTGCTCTTTTTCTCAAGGGAATTTGTCAAGGACAGAGATATTTCCAAGCTAAGGTTCCTTTGATAATTTTTCCTTAAGAGAATGCCTGAAATAACCAGTGACAGCCGACTCTTTTTTCAGAAGAGCAGATGAATGTTCTCGCTCGCGTCTGAATTTACTGAAGTTCTAAGTTGAACCTGCTGGTGAACTTCTCAACAAAAAAACATACCTATCCCACTTCTCAGTAAACTGATTTTCTAGAAATTTCTTTTTGTTCTTCCACAGAAGTACAGTTTCAGAGAAGGCATGTATTTTTTCTTACACAAAGAATTCCAGTGTATTTGAGAATTTTAAAGTAACCAGTTTCACCGTTTCTTACCAATAGAAATGGTTTGGAGGTGCTTTCATTATTAAAAAGTTTATTTAGAATTTCAGATGTATATTTAAATATTTTCTGATGTGACCTTGGTTTTCAAAAATAAAATTGACTATTGTATTGGCAGTGCTTTTACTGTTTTAATGAATAGTCAAAAATGCCATAATGTCTTTGGAAGTAATGTTCCTGCTACATGTGGTTTGCTTAGTGACACACTTACGTAGATACATGCATATAGACTTTTGTAGATAAAAGCTTATTTTGAAACATGAATGTTTTTCACACTGTTGTTCCATTTGCCATATTCAAAAAAGCATCCATTTCCATTCATTCCAAATAATCTAACTTTTACTCTCCTTGCCTATTTTGCCTATTTTTAACAGCCCATTTGAGTCAAGAAATTGTATTAGAGAAAGATGGGTGAAATCATACTGAGGATTTGTTAACCTCTATTCTATATACCCTGAGAAACCAGTATGCTGCATTAAGATGTCTAAATCAGCTTGTAAATAAATATGTAGCACTGGTTTGTTTTTTTGAAGCTTTTTCAGTTGTGTTTCAGACTAAAGATGCATTTAAAAATACTGATTGCAAAAGTGGCTGGAGTAACAGGAGATAACTACAATGGCTGTAATAAAAATAAAGTATGTTTAAAAAGTTAAGAGAGAAGACGTGTTAAATTAGTTTTGTAGTTTAGCCAGTGGAACTAATTGGGGGTAATTAAATCAGAAAACAAATTAATCAGAAAGCAAAGAAAAAAAAATTAAATATTTGTGTCCACCAAAAACATCACTAAATGCCTTTCATTTCTTGTTTTGGGAGTAGGAGCATCCAATGAGGAGTCCAGGAAACAAAGACTGATAGACACTGGTCAGAGTTAATGTAGTGGCATGATTTTTGTAGCTTAAAATTTGTCTCAAAAATGGAGTAATGACTGAGTTGTATAATAAAGCATGAAGAGTTGAGAATATCTGTGGGAGACGCATAATCTCCACTACATTGCCCCAGCCTAATGAGTGTATAGAAAACAGTAATGCTATATATGTGTACATACAGCATATGTTTGTGCTGAAAATCTGCTTGTCACAATGTGCAGAAATACATTAAATGCACAAAGCTTTTGTGACCTCTGCAGATTTTTCTGATACCTTGTATTTCTCAAAAGGATCATCACTGGTACTGAGTGTACATTACATCTTCAAATGAAATTGATTCTGCGAACTGCAGGTAAAGGACAGTCAATACCACAGAACAGAGCACTTCTAAGCTGTTTTGGCTTCAGCTGAATCTTAAAAATAGTCAGTTCTGTGTTTTCCATAGCTGAATTATTTCTTTTATATGGCTTCCTGGGTTTTTTTTGAAGTGAAATCAAGCAAAAGAAACAAAAGGCTGAAAAAGCTTGAGCATTGAAGCAGCACAACTTTTCACAAATGGCTCCTTACCATTCTTGCATGCATTAGAATAGTACAGTTATGCATAATATTTCCTCAGATCAGTACTTGGAAAGCATGGAGCTTTAGCTCAGTTTCCAAAACTGATGAGCTTTCCAGTGATGCTGTGGCCTGTGAAGTCTGTGCCCTTGTTCAGGTCATGGTCTAACAGCAACTGGATGATGTTTTTCCCTTATTGTGTTTACATGTATAATTCATATAGACTCTTGGTATACATAGACTTTGTAAAGACTCTTTGGCACGTCTGTCAGTATCACTGAGAAGTTGCCTTCATTCTGCAGTGAATGTAGGTTCCTTGTCCTGGAGCAGCAAACAGCTTGTAGTTTTAACAGCTGCAGTTCTTCCATGCTGAGTTGGAATATGCCAGGTTATATGGAGTGCTTCACTGAACTGCCTTTTGTACTTTAGAACAAATAAAGTAAGTTTTTCCATGATCTGAAATGCAAATCTCATTCTAGAATTATTTAAATTAGCTCAAATTTTTAGAAATAGGATTATATATCCTCAGTAATGGGACTTGGCATGGATTATTCTGCAAATGTTGTATTTTACTCCTTGCCAGAAATGTTTTAGTGGTGATAGTGCTTTTATAGGCATGTAAAAGCCATTTGGTTATACCCAAACTGTTACCTGTATCTGATTTTAACAGAAGAGAAATCCACAGTCATTATGTTGCAAAACCAGACAAGCAACTGATTTGGAAGTGTTGCTGTTTTAATGGCTTGTCCCAAATGTCATCTGCTGTTATGCCACTGAATATAAATATTCTGTGGCACAAAGCAAAACTTTCCTTCTTTTGGCTCTTTCATCTTCCCAGGTTTTGAAGGCCTGCTTTATCATTTGTTTCTTTAGATGGCTTGTCCTTACTTTTGTCCTGTATGTAACAATTATTTTTTCCTTGTGGAAAGTAGTCTTCTTTATGAGTGAAATAGAAGTGTGCCATGTTTTAAAAATGAGATGCTCTTCTAGTTTTGTCAAGCATAACAGGGTTGTCAACAGCTGTAGATAGTTAATGTCTTTCACACTGCTGTAGTTTACCCTACTCTTTTAGCAATGGACTGTAGATATTCCTGTATGCCTCTTTGGAATAGTAATAATAATGTGTAACATTTTATGTTGGTGTTTTTTTTTTTGTTAATTTTTGAGCAAAATGTAATTGTCTAATAAAAAAAATCCCGTAAGTATTTAAAGAAAAAAATTCTTTAGAGTATTTCAGAGCCATTTTCTTCTTTCTTTACTTTTTTTTTCAGACCATAGGTATCTGCATCTTCTGGTTAGCATGGGAAGGGAGGTTGGGTTTGCTTATAAATTTCTGTCCTTTTGAAAAAGCAAGATAAAGGAAAAATGCCTATTTCACATACTAATGTGGCATTTAGGGGGTGGATAACTTGCTGACGTTTGTAACATTTTATTTAATTGCAATAACCCTACTATCAAAAACTACATGAGAGTTGTAATTCCTTATAGCATAAATACTTTAGTCATAATTTAACGGGGGGGAAAAGGTAAATATCAACTGGCATTTTAATTAAGATAAGTGAGGAGGTAAGAATGTTCATGCGTTGATTTTTAGTCTTCAAAGCATTTTAAGTAAAAAGGCAAATTGATCCACACAGCAGTCTGGTTCACAACCACTGATTTCTTTGCAGTTGGCCCTGTCAAAATTTTGTCTGTTTTTGAAGACCTTAACATAGTCAGTGTACAGTTAATAGCTGTTTTTTAGTGCAGCAGAGTAACCCTGAAACTGTTGAGTATTTGAGTTCCTATAGAACAAATTCTGTAGGATCTTATTCTACAGGAAATACTTTTATCTCTTCAAATTAATATTTTGGGCCAGTTTATGAACACTAGGACTGACAAACTTTTAAATAGAAGTAACTGCTCGCTTTGTTCCACAGAGCAATGAAGACGCAAATACAACACTTCAATCGCTGGTAGACAGTTGCTTATTAATTCTCACGGAATACTTCACCATAAGCTTTGGGGAACCTGGAGTAAAAAAGATAAAGTAATAGAAAAGAATCTGGAGTATTTTTTGGATTTTAGCGAAGTAAAAGAATTGTTGATTAACTCCTTACCATTCTGACATTCTTCACTCTTTGCAGTTTTGATCTAACATAGGATTCCAATTGCTGTAAGAGCAATATAAGCTGTTGTACTATTATTGATAATGTCCTTTGCCAGTTGATTTTGTTTGAGCCAGACAACAGTGCTAGTGTTTTGTTCTGTTGCAATAAGCACGCTCTGGTTCATTTCCAATTTTTTTACTTTGTGTATTGATTAAGTAGTGTAACCCCAGAATAACTAATGTTTATTCTGGGCTTATGAATACTGCAAATATGCAAATGAACTGAAGTACTCATTTCTGTTCTCATATGGCTATAAATTCTCCCTGTTTACAGAGCTCTTTCTTAATCCATTCCTTCTAAACAAGAGTTGTTGAATCACATTTTGGCATTATTTTTGTCAGATTTGCTTCAGTCATCCAAATGAAATGCTGAATAACAGCTCTGCCAGGGAATTTGTCTGACAGTGTAGCATTTAGTAAAGGCCAAAAAATTGCGCCGTTACCCAAAACAGACAACGAAGGGAGATTCAGTGAATGCTATCTGAATGTTTGCAGTTTAACTTCTTAGAAGAGCTCTCAGACAATGTAAATCTCTCATCCCTTGAGATGCATAATAAAATTCATCAGGTAACAGGTTCGTTTGCATGCTCTCCGAAACTGTTAACTGGCCTGCCGATTGGCAGAGCCTGATCAGTTGAAGCAGAGTGCTTTGTAATCTCCCAGTTCTGTGCTTACTGTGATTTTTTTAAAAAATATTGTTGTTAATTATTATTTTCTGCATTCATGCCTCCAATTTCAGTTCCCATTCACCTAGAAATTTTATTTGTGGCCTAGCAATTTGCTGACCGCTTTCACTGAGCTCTGTGTTCTGCTGTGGTGGCAAATCAAATAATTTTGCTGGTGCTGTTTTTCTTAAGGGCAACTGGAGTTGCCACTGAGGGAAGTGGCCCATTTGTTTTAGGTCATTGTCACAAGGACATGACATCTGTCACCAGAGCACCTGGGCATGGTGGTGGAAGGGTGGGTGTGTTCTCCCTGTGCGTTACCTGTTGTATTTCATTGAAGAAGCTGAATATTTCATCCGGGGTAGCTAAAGTAACTTCTGTGTGGCTCTCCATATGTAATTCATCAGTAGCCTGAAGCAGTGGTGTTTCAATGCACCAGGCAGCCAGCCTGCATCTGTGCTTCTCAGAGAACCTGACAGTGCTGTCACTCCTTAGTATCAGCTTCCTGAAAGTCAGGGAGAGCCCAGTGTCAGCAGTGGATGCTTTTGGTGGAAACATAGTTGGGCTTAGCATTATGTGGTTCTTTGTTCAGGTGGCTAAAAGAATCTCAACATGTAAGCTAAAAGTAAATGTGTCATTCATTTATTAACTTCCTTCTTGGCAGTGATAGGAGAGCTTGTGTTTTACGTGGCCAAATAAACCTGAGCAGCAAAAACCTTGGGTTTTCCTTCTCTCTCTTGTTTTCCTCTTAACGCTACTTTGCCTACAGCTTTTTAGTTTCAGGTTATTGGAAGTGTCTACTAAGGCAGATTGGGCCATTCCATATTCAGTAGTGTTCAAAGCAAAGGCTCAGGTATTGTATAAAGAGATGAATAATGCCGTCAAGGGAACGAAAGTCAACTCTGGTGGCCTCTTAGGAAACTGCAGATGCGGTGTCTGTGAGGCATCTGGAGTTACACGTGGAGTTTGTGAAATTGCAAATACGCCTCTGGTAAACCAGTCACTCAAATGATCATGCTGTAAAATGTTTATAATATTTGCAGCAAGCTACTTTAGTACTGCTTTGTTGCTGGTTTTGTAAATATTGTGATAGCAGTTATCAGTTAAAGCATGAAAAAGTGTCATGTCTCTAACTTGAAGCAGAGCTGCCTTTTTGATTATTCAAATGTGATCAGTTACTGTCTTTATGTATTAATGGAAAGAGAAGGGTAAAAAGAAAGGAAAATATCACCTGTTTCTAATTTGGTTATTTCAGATTTTAATGTATTAATTTTTATTCCAGTCATGGTAAGTATCCTTGTATCAAACAGAGAAAGTGTCAGAGGAGGTGGAGCAGAAATTATGATAGGGAAACTGATTTCTCCAGTTGTCTTGAAATGGCAGCTGGGGGAATGATAGACTTCGAAATGAGGAGGATATCTATAGTGCCTGACTTGAATTGTCCTAAAGAAGGCATTGAGCAGAATTCTCTGGAACTCAAGCTTATAATTTGAAAATGTTGTGGTATGATTTTGCTTAATCTCCTTCAGCTGGAATTATTCACTGAACATTACCTGTGCATGGACCTGTTCTGTCTTTGAGATTATTAAATTTTGTGATCTTCCCAGTCCTTTACGTTTAAAACATTTATTTTGCAAAGTTCAGACACAATTTCTATCAGCACTGGGGTTTTTTTGCTTTTTTTTTTTTGAAGTTGTCATCCAAACAGCACAGTTCACAGAGGAAAGTGGCACTAAAACTTATCTTTGAATGTCATTAGTTCCTGATTGTATTTCCAGGTTTTAAGTAAAACGTGTAAATAGACTAAAAGATACCTCATTTTTTTAGAACATATTTCTTCTAAAAACTAAAGATGAAAACTTCAGAACGATGTCCTGGTTAAGCTTAAGTCTTAGCATGTATATACCAACTTGCACTTGTATCTCTGGAGAACTGTACAGGCCTCCATTAAAGTTTGCTGGATGCATGTGTTTGAAGATGTCAGCCTTGCTTCTGCACACTTTGCATAATCCCAGTGCAGCACTGACTAACTTTGGAAACTGAACACTGTTCTGTGTTTATCTTTGATTTCAGAGTGTCAGTAGTATACCATGTCCTGTGACTGCAGTCAGAACTTTACCCACCTTAGAAGTTAAACAAGTAGAAAGGCCTTCAAGCAGAAGCAGAGATCCTCCTAGGGATGAAGAAAAGGAAAAGAAAAGGAAAAAACACAAGAAAAGATCTCGATCAAGATCTCGATCACCATTCAAGTATCATTCATCATCTAAGTCCAGGTCTAGATCACATTCAAAAGCAAAACACTCGCTTCCCACTGCCTATAGGACTGTCAGGCATTCAAGGTGGGTTTGGAAACGAAGCGTATTCTTTGGTGTTCTGTGTGAGTTAACATGTAAAACATCTTTGCACTTCTTCCATTACATAGGTGTTTTTATACCCATTGCAAAGGTTACAGTCTACCTTCAATATGTAGCACATACAGATCAAATGTGGCAGGTCTTTTGAAAATAATTTTAGTGAAATAATGAATCATTTCTGATTACATAGTGCAAAACTTTTACCAATAAATACTTTTTCCTGATGTTCTTTGAAATACCTAGTGATAATATGTAGGAATGTGATGATAGCAGGAGGAGAACTTGCTAATAATTCTGTGGCTGTTGCTGGAGCCAAGTAACTTAGACAATATTCAGATAAGAAATAGAGGTAGAGAGCTAGATGGTTGATCAGCAAAACTTAGAAGAAAACAAAGCAGTTGAGTTACAAATGAAAAAATATGATGGATGAAATGCAAGAGACAGATGACAGGAATCCAAGAGTGAAAACAGATCTGAAAGAGGGACCATGGAAGAATGTGGCCCAGTGCTGTTAACTCTGTACTTAATTATTAATGAGATTAAATACACTATGCTAATTATCCAGCTGTAAGATGATGTATATTGTGTTTTACTGATAAATGTTAATTCCACCAAAGATGTTTGGGTCTAGGCGTGTTCAAAGTTTACTGTCTGTAAAATTTGTCATATCTGAATGCTCTACCACAGTGGAGCTACTGTGGTCGGTAGGAAGGGCTTTGAGGGTACATTCTGTGGATCAGGATACAGAGCAGTGTAGTTACTTAAGTAGCTTGTAGTTCAAGCAAATTGTGCATATAAATACTGCCACAGCTGTAAAAGTATGTGATGCATGGGAAACCGTAAACTGCTTCCTCTTTGTGTCTCTGCCTGTGGCTCATGCCAAAGAGCTTTTAGCCCGTGATGAAAGTGTGCCAAAACTTCTTTTAGTTTTCTTGTGCTTTTTTGCTTAATGAAGTCTTAACTACACTAACATGAGTGTTAACATGTTACAACTTACTGGTTTATACTTTTTGAGTTTAAGAACAATACTCTGCTGCAGAAATCTCTGCTATTCAGAGATGCCAGGAATTAAATGAGCTCAACTTGAACTGAAATGATTGGTCTGACGTGCTGCTTATTTGATGACCTTTGACAATAAGTTGTCATGACTTGCTGTGTCATGACCAAAAGTCATCAAGAATAGGTAATCTACAGGAGCTAATCTGTGTTTGCTGTCTTGAATTTGCATCCTGGCACAAATCAAATGACAAGCACATAACAGCATGAAAATCATGAATCACCACACCACCTGATTAAATCCAGTTAGATATTTCCTTGATGAGCTGTTGAATTCTAAAACTTCAGAAGTCAATAAGCTTGATGCTGGCTGTCTGAATTTTAAAATTATGGAGAAAAACAGCACCAGATTTTGTGCTGAAAACATTTTGCATGTTTTAACTTCACAAAAGTTGGAGCTGAACAGGAAAGGCCTTGTACAAGAAATGGTGATGATTGAAGGTGTGCTTTATGGAAGGTGTTAGCTATGCCTTAACATACTGTATTTGCAAATTTAGAGGTCTTGGTTCTGAAACAGAAAAACTGTAGAATAATCAAGAGCAAGGTGCTGATTCATAACTGTGTCAGACAGTGATGTGCTTTGATTTTCACATGTTTAGGCAAAAATAGTACCTTGCCTTTGTAATTGTCAAAAAAGGCAAGTGTTGTTGCCTAGCTAAAAGGTATTACTGGGTTTTGTCTTTTATATTATTACTTGTTTTTATATTAGTTGTTTCTGATAAAATCATTTAAGTGCATTGTGTTGCATCATTCAAAGCTTGGCATGTTTCACATCTCATTTCTCATCAGTTTTCCCTAGAACAGTATTCTTCAGCTTCACCTAGAACTGTGTTTTTTCCTAGCTTCCCAAAGCACTGGATATTACAGCTTCCAGCTGATTGAATAGTTAGGTAAAGAGCCATACCCTCTTGGAATAAAGTGCAAACTGTTTCTGGATGTTAATGTGTTCATCTTGTATTAAGTGGATGGCACTTAGAGACAGTCACTAGTCAGTGGACAGTGATGCTAAATTACTTTGGAAGAGCCCTATTTTGAGTGTCTGTGCACTATTTGAATGCCCCAGTCTAATGATATATTGTTGCCTTATTTTAATCTGTTCAAAACACAGATTAAAAATCACCTTTACCATATAACCTACTGTGACAAGTTAATGGGAAATAAAATGTGGAAAATGTAGGTAAACACCGAAATTTGCAGTAACATTCTTTGCTCTTTATTCAAGGAATGTTCAGGATACTTTGCAAGCTCTTCCTTTTTGGTTTGTCATCTTACTATTTTTTTTCCAAAATGCATATTGTGCTTAGAAATCCCGCAAGTGAACTTTGCAGTGTACTTCTCTGTATATCATTTTACATCACTTGCTTATAATTTATTTTTGCCTTGTTAAAGGTTTAGAGGCTCTGCTGCATTTAAGAATAGTCTTTGGTGATAAGATACAATTTTGATACTGGTTCATTTTTTATATTTTCTTATGTATCTTCAGCAGTAATAAAGTTGAAAGATTCTGTTCCAATGGCATGAAGTTGATTCAGAGCATGTTATGCATATTCATTTTTCTGGTTAACAACCAAACCTATTTTACAGAAACAAGTTTTAAAAAGCATAGCTATGTAGACAGCCCAGATAATATTGGCTTAATTGTGGCATGTGGTGTGCTAACAGCAATTCTCTGTATAAATGCTTGTTATTTTCTGGAACAAAATTACTCCTGTAAAGCTCCTGGTATCACACAATTTTAGTTCTGAACCTACACAACAGGTTAAACAAGCCATGTACACACTAAACAGTGTCCCAAAGTTCTGTAAGGTACTGCAGAACAGACCTGTTAGTCCCAGAGAGATAATGAGTTATTACAAGTAAGTACTTAATATCAAAGATGGGGCATATTTATTAAATCTGTCTTGGAAAATAGAGTTTTTTGGTATCTTAGTAGTAAAGGTAGTAAATGCCAAGTCACTGTTTTTATTTCTCATGGGCTTCAAAACACCGTTAAAGAATTGGGTGTGAGCTGTTCTGGCAGTGGTGCCGGGTGTCAGGGCTGGGGTGGGCAGTGGGCTCTTCCAGCTCACGTGTTTAACTGTAAAGAACTGTGATGTTCACCTCAATCTCTGTTTCCTATCCATAGATAAATCTCCTGGTGTGTGAGAGGAGATGAAGGGAAGCAGAAGCACTTGCTATATACCAAATGATTTAGTGATTTGCTTGGGTGAAATTTGGATGTTCATTTTGAGCTAGAGATGGAAAGTCTAGGCTTCTTTTCAGTATTGCTGCTTTACTTTATATTGTTTAGTAATAGAGTAATACTAAAGCACATAATATATCCGGTTAATGAATTATTAGCAGTAATTAGTGGTATATTTTATTGACAGGTTACTTTGCAGTAAGTTTGGATAGGGTGTACCTGTGTGAGAGTTTGTGTGAGACTTTTTGCCTCAGTATTAGGAATTTAGTAGGCTTGGAAGTAGCTGTTCTTTACTAAAAAAGATTATTTGGAGGTGGGGTTTTTTCTCCTCCAAAAGTGTTTTTCTTATTGCTGAGGCAGTGTCTAGTCATGTAATTTTAATTCCAATTTTGTAATGAGACATGCCAATCTTCATAACCCTTTGAACTTTTGGGACCTTTCTAAGTATAAGTCATAAAGGAATGAAGTGCCTTCTGGAATTACAGTCTAATGAAAGTTATAATTTATATATTGCAGTAAGACTGATTAGCTGTTTTTTTAATTGTTTGAAGGAAATGGCTAAAGCTCTTAATATCTGGTGATAGGAAGAATGCTGTAGAACAATAAATGTCAGTTCATAAAAATGAAGCTAATGTCTTTTTCTTTCTGATTGTTTGGACTTTTTTTTTAGGCTGGTCCATACAGGCGTGTTTACCTAAGGTTCAGCTTTTGGTTAAGGGACTAAGCCTTTTCAGGATTCTAGTTAATACCAAAACTAGGACATTTTAGTCTGAATGTGAAGTGTGTGCCTCCATATCACAGACTCACAGCATCCACAGCGACACTGAGCATGGAGCCGAGTCTGAGCAGCTCATCAGTGGCAGCAGCAACAGAGTGGAAAAATTATCAGGCAGCTTGGGCATTGAAAAGATTTGACTGCTGGAGCTCTTTTGAGGGAAATCCTGGTAAAATGTCAAGGTGTCTGACTGAACCCAAGTTTTATAATCTGTTGGTTTTTTCCTTTTATTTTTTAGTCCTTCTGAATGGCTTGATAAAGATCAGATTTTTAAGTGTCAAAGCAGTTTTTTTCAACAGTTATCTGCCATTGCAATACTTTCTTTTCAGTTGGGCTTTTTTGTTCTAGGTGTAACAGAAATGGCTCAGGACTTTGTAGGTGTGTATATATTATCTATATTGTGTGAACCTGAAGATCCCTGATCTTAACTGGGCATGCTTTCTATTTTCCCTTCTTGATCTCCTTCTCACTTTTCTAGGAAAAATATTTCAAGTCAAAGTCCTAGTGCCAAACAACGCTGATAATGGGTTGTTGGTCACTTACACTGGTGAAAGTATTGGCTGTGCTAGGATTGTTCTGTACCATCTGGTACATTTCCTGGACTTGTCAGATAGGCACTGCATCCAGAACATGTATTTATCTCTGTGAGGTAGCAGATATAAAAACACACCAGTAATTTGGGAAGACAAGGTCAGGCCTGCCAATCCCAGACTTTGTGCAAATTGGATTTCTGCATACCAAGTTCAGTAAACTGTGTGGCCACAAAAAGTGGCTGGCCTAAAAGAATTTTTTTCCATCAAATAATACAGAAGTTTTCATAGCAGACAAGACCAAAAAAATAATTCCTTTTTATGACTGGGAGTGAAAAGTAATGGATAACGTCATCTTAAATGTCTTGGATAGGCAAGAAATTTTTATGTAGCTGACAAGTCTTGGAGCCTAAATGCATCATGTTGGTATAAAATAGGTGTTTGAAAGATGGTGCGTTTGTATTTGGTGAAGCACAATTCCACTGAAGTAAAAGTTTTGAAATAAGTAACAAAAAGCAAACTTCTGAATATTTTTTCTCTGCTCAGGTCACGATCGAGGTCACCGCGGAGAAGGGCCCACACGCCAGAACGGCGGAGAGATGAGAGGAGCGTTCCCACAGCATATCGCATCAGCAACAGTCCTGGGAACAGCAGGAAACGGCCCCGCTCCAAGTAAGGACTCCTGGTCCTGGACAGTGGGGTCCTGGCATCCTATCAGACTTCATGCCTGGTGTCTTGCAGACTCCTTAGCTAGAACTTAACCTTTGTATATTCTGGAGATTTATTTTGATAGAAAAATATTTTTTTAGGGGAAAAAAAAAAAGGATGCTCTTGTTCTTCCCTGTTCTTGCATGTGTTTGAACAGCAGCTGTCCAGTCAAATTGGTGGATGTGAATACATTGCTGTCTGCTGGCCACGAGAGTTCAGACTTCACTGGGATTTTCATATTTCCCTCTTGTTGGTTCATTTTCTCATGCTGTGCTTGTGCAAGCTGTATGACCTCTGCACAGGTTATAGTGCAACTGTGATGTCAACTTGCTTGACATTGCATTGTATCTGCATAAATAAGGGCAACTCTGATTTAGCAAACAGGTATTTTACAGTTATTTTACTGGCATATTGGAATGTGAAGTATGAATCAAGGTGTCATTTTGAGAGCACCCTGCATATAGTCTCTCTTTAACTGTTATAATCAAAATGGCATTTAGTCTTCAACTTCTTACTCCATGTGTCTTGTGGAATAAGAAAGAAAGAGATCACTTTCAGATTCATTAAAAATTTCTGTTGTTTCTTATGACAACATCTCTTGATAGCCTGTAATTAATTGATGTGTGGTAGGTATAATTGAGAACTTCCTAAGTATACTTCAATGATTTAGTTTTTAACATTTGTCAAACGAAGGTAATAGAGGCTCCTGTGGAATCCATGCAAATTTCATTAAGCAGAAAAGATATGTAAGTTTAAATTTTTTTTCCTATAAATGCACAAAAGAATAATTTTTCACATCTCCATGCTTTTTTTGATGCTGTGTTGGTGTGTCTGCTGCTTGACTGTTTGGCATTTTAAACTATAAAGTATTTTTAGAATTGTGCCACTCCAAGTTGTAAATTATAATGGCAGTTGTGAAATAAACTACATTCCTCTGTAAATAATATTGCTTATATAGGTCAAAATTTTAAACTGTTATGCCTCAAACAGGAAAGCAGAAAGTAGCACAGTAAAATATGGCAGTAAGTACAGAAGATGTAGACTGAAGGAGGAATATTGTAGTTAAACATAGATAAGGATATTTTGCAGCTCTGATTGCAGAAATTAAATCAAAAACTGTTTCAGTCCAGACATGTTAAATTTTCAAGTAAAAATATGATGGACCAGTTTCCATGTTCAGTTATGGAACAGATTCTTCATCATTCAACTGTTCTGTTTGTTCATCACAATCTGAGATGAAAAACAGAAAAAGCGTAGAGTAAAATACTTTTCCTGCATGACAAATGTTTGCCAAGATTTTAAAGATTTAAATATGAAATCTGTTCACAGCCTGGTTTCATGATGATGATGTTTTAAGAAACTAAGCAATTAAAGTACATAGCTAGTCAAAGAATAATTGACTTTGTAAGCTGATGGTTTGGTGCAGTCATGAAAACGTGAGAGGCTGTGGGGTTTTTGTCTCCCACTTTATCATTATTTATGCAAGAAAAGTGTAAGGAAGTTTTGCAGTTTTAAGTCTTGAATGTTAAATTCTATATTAAAAAATGTGGGGTAAATTCTAAGCATCAGAGTTGTATGCTATTTACGTGGAAATTCAATGTGTTACAGCACAGCACATTTTAAAGTAGAAAATTCCCATGAAAAAATTGAAGTAAAGGAATGAATAATGATATTTAAAAGGTGGCTAAAAGTTTTAGTGTTTTTAAGATGTTCTAGAAGCTTCAACAACATTCTTCTGAATAGAATTCTAGGAGTGCATACTAGAGAGAGATGCCTGCAGTGATGTATTACCTACCTCTAATCAAGGCATCACTCTAGTTACTCTAAGTATAGTAATATCAGTACTAGTATGTAAGTCATACAGACATAAGTTCATAACCAGATAAAAAATTTTGATAGTTTCATTTTTAATATATTAATAATTGAATTCTCTTTGAGCTTAATATTGCCTAAGAGGTGACTATCTCTGTTCCCTTCTGTCAGTAACGAACACATCGGGTACCCATAAGTCCTTTGTTTCACCTTTCATACTGACAAACACTTGTGGATCTAATTTCCAGATCGCAAAGAGTTTGCACTTAGGCACGCTGCTAGGTCCAGATTAGTCTGAGTGCAATACAACAGCTCATTTAAAATTTTGATCCTGTGATTTGTTGCATTGCAGATTGGATCACAAGAAAAGAGATTTTTTTTCTTTTAAAAACTGTGGGTTTGCCTTGTAAATATCTTACATAGCCATAATTCCATGTTTTGTTTATTTTATGAGCTAGGAAAATTGTCAGGAATATGAACTCTTATATTTCTCATTGCATTCTAAGTGTCTGTTGTTTGGGAAGGAACTTCCCTCTAGCAAAGTTATTCTGCAAATCTCCAATGAAAGGCTTTCTGTTGTCATCCTGCAAGTGGTCAAACACTGGCCGGTAATTGCTGTGCACCCATGAAGTAGCATTCCAAGTGAGAACCTCAGAAGCCAGTAGTTGCATAATGTAATATATTAAAAAGAGCTTCTGAGAAAGTATTTTGTACAACCGTAAACGTGTGGTATTGGGTAAGACTAATGCTTGCTGAATGCAAGAGAAACATCCTGTGGAAGAGGGTACAAGAGGGTACATAAGCTTTCAGAAGTGTGAAAAATAACTTCAGCTTAGCTAGTTCAATATTGCTTTAAATATTCTTCAGCAAAATATTTTTTTCTCACAGAAGTCCCCATGAAAAGAAGAAGAAGAGGCGGTCTAGATCACGTACTAAATCCAGAGCTAGGTCTCCCTCACCATCCATGTCACCAGGCAAACCATCTACACACAAAAATTCTGTACATTCAACTAGTGTCTCTCCTGTGGAGAGCAGGGAATCCAGCCAGGAACGCTCCAGGTACCGTGCTTCTGTTCCTGTCATACTGCAGTGCTGCTGTCGCTTGACTGTCAGGGTGTCTGTGACCAGAGTCATGGGCTGAGGAGCTCTGTGTGTGTGCAATGTGTGCTTATCAAAAGTAAAAGTCACTGGGAGCACAGCACTATCTGCATCCGTCTGATTAAGGTTTTGGGTCTCTTTTGCTTTCTGGAGTAAACACCTCAACCTACTCTAACAGGAAAACTGGTGCAGAAAATTCTGCAACGTATTTCTAGGCTGGAAATTGGAAGCTGTCATGAAATGGGATAACTCTTTGAAGTAGAACTTCAATAGAGTGGTTTGAATTGTAACGTGCGTCAAGATTCATGATTAAATTATTTCTAGAATATAGAACAATCCTGTTAAAAATTCTCAGGCTGCTGTTCAGATGTGTCTGAGCAGTTGTACAAGTGATTTTTCTGACCCTGACTTACATCCTCTATTTGACTGAGAGAACCGTTGACTAGCATACGAGAGACATGTGCAATAAAACGCAAATCAAGATGTTGAGTGAAATGCATTTTCAAAACTTTTACTGTAAATTTCTGATTTTATTTTTTAGGGGAGTTTCTCAGGAAAAAGATGGCCAAATCTCTTCAGCAATTGTTTCGTCTGTGCAGAGTAAAATCACTCAGGTACAAATAGGCAAATTCAGAGTATGTTGCCTAATTAACTATGTCCAGCATATTGTTTTCTTCTCTTACCGCCTTGGGCAATTCTGAACTTTGCGTATGATGTAGACACATGTTCACTGTCCTTTTTAATCTGTTTGCTTATGGAAACGATAATTTTGTTGCTTCTCAGGTGCTATCCTTTCAATTTTAATCAAGCCAGGTTAGGTCATTGGTTTATGCATTTTTGGGTTAAATATTGCTAATGGCATAGCATTTCCTAGTTTAATATTAGACTGCTTGTTTGAAGTGCAGCTGTAAGAGGAATGATTACTGTATCAAAATACAGTTTTTGTTTGCTATTTGTAAAAAGCAAAAAGTAGGAATGAAATTTACACGAATCCACAAGGTATTTCCCAACACAGATAAGTTTAGCATCTCTTTATCATTAAGAGCTCCAAAAAATGGAATTTAACTAATTCTTAGATTGTTGTGCTGCCATTGTGCCAGCTGACCCTAACCAAGTCAGTATATTTTCTCATTCAGATCCTTCCATCTGTAAAGCAGAAGGAATAATGATGCTAAATTCCCCTCTGGGGTGTTTTGAGAACTTAAGATGCAAAATGCTTTAAAAGCACTAAGGAATTTATTTATATTGCATTTTGAACAAATGTTTAAGTAGCTCTGATGCATTACTGATACACACTTTTTATTTTGTCATCATTTTGTTGCAATCCAGTTATATAGTGCTGTTTACATGAAATTCCATTTCTTTTTGTTGTGCTGTTCCAACTGGATGCTCAGACAAGACTGAGAGTCTGTTTGGTTTCACAGTCACTCTGTCATATGAGAAAATGCCTCTGCTGTATAAATTTTTGGTTCAGATTTACAAAGCAAGAAAAAAGCCTTTCTATTTTAGAGTAATTGTTACATTCTTTTCTCTCTCTCTTTCTCTCTCTCTCTTTCTCTCTCTTTCTCTCTCTCTCTTTCTCTCTCTCTCTTTCTCTCTCTCTTTCTCTCTCTCTTTCTCTCTTTTTCCTCTTTTCAACCTCCAGTGGTTAGAAATTGTGTGTTCATTACAGGATTTCTTTGAAGATATGGTCCTAGTTTTTCCCTTTCAATTGATGTGATTTCTGTACTTTGTTGTATAGAAACTGCTTGAAATATTTATCCTGAGCACTTTGTTGCATTTTGGTAAAACCAGATTTCAGTTGCTGTCATAAGAACTTTCTCCAAATTATTTGACTCATTTAGCCTAGGAACTCAACATTTGATGGTCATGACTCCAAGTATCCCTTGTGACTGGAATGCCCACTAACCCTTTCATGTGGGTTTTTGTGGCAATGTGTTTTAGTTCTGTTCAAAACTCAGACATGTCTGATCATTTTCCTTTTATTTTCTACAGGATCTTATGGCCAAAGTGAGAGCAATGCTTGCAGCTTCCAAAAACATCCAAACCAGTGCCTCCTGAGACCTATTGGAACTGACCATCAAGAAATTGTGTGAAAAGAACAATTGGAAAAGAACTGCCTCATCTCAAATGTACAGCTGAGCTTGGCTCACGTGGTTCACAACTCGCCTAATTTACCAGAGCTCAAAAAGCTAAAACCTACCTTTCTGTACAAAAGCATCTCCTTGAAATTTCATTAAATTTTTTCAGCCAGAATATCTTTGAAAAGGTTTTGGGTTTTGTAAATTGATTTTTTGACTAATTCTTCAATAACATTTTATGATCAGCAGTCTATATGTGTATATTTGTAAATACTATGTTTCTGTGAAAAGTATTACACAATAATAAAGAAGGAAACACCTTTCATTAGCTAGAGTTTTTGTGGAGTTCTTAATTGTTTGCAGTTGGGTTTTGTTACAAATTAATGGGGTTTTTTTTATTATTTTCTGCTTTTTAATTTGACAACTGTCTTGCCTGTCTTGCTGACCACCTTAAGCTGAGAAATACTGTTTATCTTCCTTCATGCACAGGATGATCTCAGAAGAATGCTTGTTTACTTGGATGTCAGTAGTAGACAGTTTTTGAACAAGGGATGTGATTTTCTGTCCATGAGTTAGAAAGATCTGGGAGCCTTCACATGAAGAGTTGACCCTTTGAAGTCAAAAACTAATGGTCAGTAGCCCCATTGTCTTAGTGTACCTTGTTCTTTCTGTTTAGGTACAGAAAAGAGGATATTTTTGGACATTCATCAGGCATCCTGTATAGAAACTCAGCATTTTTCTGATTTAACATCTTTTGTACAGTTGGAAAAGATACTATCACCTTGTGTTTTACTGACATAGACCTATTAACTTTTTTCAGAAAGTTTGTGGCCTCAGTAAAATTGTGCATTTGTTTATTACGCATTCTTTGTTTCACACTGAAACTATTTTACTGTTTTCATTTAAATGCTCTTAAAATGAGTACAAAAAATGTGTGGATTTTTACTAAAGCCTGCTTTAACAATGAGAGGGTTTTGTAATGGTTGGTTATATCCAAAAGGTGCCCTTATTGGCAGTTATCTAATTCCATAAAAAATGAGATTGTGGCTTCTACTGATCCCTGAGAAAGTCTGTGATCTATAGTCAGAAAGACTGCAGGTTTACTGACTCATGGTCCAGATATTTTCAGATTTCATGAAGAGTAGGTGGAGGTTGGAAACAGAGAAATTAAAGTTCACACTTCCTCATAGACCAGTTGGTAAATTGTTTCTATAGAATGACACAGATAAACAACCCCAATGCAAAAATCTTTTTGTTGAAGCAAGGGGAGAAGAAACAGTGTTGGTATAATTTAAACTAAGTAACATGATGGTAAAATGGTCCCTTGCATGCCACTTGTTCCCTTAGAATGTGAGCACAGTATTTAAACTATTGAAAATGGTAATTGACCTGTTTCTTTTGCAATTTCCTGGTTAATAATTAGCAGAATTTACACTTACAAACAATATAAAATGCTGGGTCTGATGCAAAGAAATTTCATTATGTGCATAACTTGTGATGAAACAGTCATCTAAATGGTCATGTAGAATTATGTTATCCACTACTTACCTAATTGTTTCAAAGTTATTTGCAGTGTTTTGACTAGGACAAAAATAATTTTCAACCGGTGCCAGAGAGGTATCATTTCCTCTGCACCAGTTGGTGAAAGAGTACTAGCAGAGACAGATAAAAAAGGACATAAAGTAGATTTCGAGACAGCTGTTGTAGATTGTTGTGCAGCGTTGGAATTTACAACAGCTGTATTTTTCTCCCCTAAATGGAGCTAAAAGTCCCACCACGGTTAAATAATTGGCAGCTTGGATGCCAGTTGTTTTTCAAGTAATATGAAAAAACCCAGCTCTTTGATAAAATAGACTGGGCAGCTTGTTTGGCTGCTGCTGTGCAGATTTATTCTTTGGGAAGTTTGTTGCTTTAATGACTTCTTAAAATATTTTCTCTTCATATGAGCAAGTCTTCCTGTCTTCTCTTTTTTCTTTTCCTTACTTCCTTTTGTGATATATAGGGAGATGGAGGGTTTAGCTCCAGAAAAATTTAGATTAAACTGCATTTTTATACAGTCTTTATTTTTTACTGAGGTTTGTTTGCATTTAGCACTCTCTCATGGGGAGTTGTATTCTCTAAAAAGTAGTAGTGTTTTCATTATGCTATATTTTTCTTTTTCCAGCCAGAATGGACATTTTTAGCATATTGAAAGGGCTTGAACTGCTTTAGCAGAATAATTTCACATTTGGAAAACCATGTTACTTTTTTGGTCTCTTTGCAGGCACCGGCTGTGTTGTAACTACTTGTAAATACAGCACGGAGCTTGTGATACAGTGAGTGCAATTTCAGGTGTCTGGTATATCAGGACAATGGGTGACCAGTATCAGGAAAGTGTCTTAAAAACTTCAAATTGGGAAGTTTTTAAATGTCTGTTTTCCAGGTATGAATTTGCATCACAATCCCTAAGCATCTGGGACCACGGGTCTGCTTCTGGATCAGATGGCCCCTCACAGCCCAACTGCTGTCTACAAAACTGTATGTACTCAATTCCTTGCCATGTTTCCATGCACCAATGGGCCTAAAAAGGCCCTGGATCACCTGGCTGTATTGCCAGATTTTTTTTCTGGTGAGAAATACACAAGATTGCTGCAACAGAGTTAAAAAATCAGGAGCATTCAGCTGGAGGAAAGCAGGCTCTGAGTAGCCATGAGGAAAGCACTGTGGCAGCTCTTAAGTTGTCAGCAACTAGTTTTGGTTTTCCAAATATTTTTTTTCCGTTTGTGATTTAAATGCAAATGCATTCTGAATATCTTGTTTTGCTTTTAGACGGATCCTTTCAGCACAGAAGTGTATTACATATAAAAGGAAAAGCTTTATTGGAGCATTTGGTTGGAAACTAAAATCTGCCTGCACACTGATGAGCTTTTGGTATTTCTGGTAGCAGCTGGAGTGGTATTGCTGTTGCTGCTCTGTTTGAACTATCAAAGGATTCCCGATAAATATTGATGCAAACCATATCTTTGCTTTTTGCCTTAATTTTCCCTGCTCTGGATTACACAAAAGGTTATATTCTCCCTACTGCATTTTGTGAAATCTTAAAGCAAGTTGTGAGCGTCTATAACAAATCCACTTTTATCTTTCAGGATACTTGAAACTTCCCTGGTATTAATTTAATATCTTTAATTTGGATGAAGATGATAATCTCTTGGCAACAATTAATCCTGAACATGCAACATGGCAAACATTTATAAAATGCTCTGCCAGACCATTTTAGAAGTGATGGTGATAATCTGCTGTCTCTGGCTTGCTGCCACGCTTTCCTCAGGAGATGTGCTAGGACTTTTCTCTGATAAAGACAAAATGGCCCCGCATGCAATGGTTGCCTGCTGACAAACTCATTTTTCTCTTTACACTGAGTGTTAAACTGATGATCTCTGCATAGGAAGTAAGATAAGTTCTTGTTGACACTTGACAGTATTACAGCTACAACTGCCTGCTCAGGTAAAAGCAATCCCAGTATGCAAGGCTGGAGGAAGGCAGGTGCTGATCTCCCCAAAACAGCACAGAGGGGCAGATATGGGGCCTCACTGCAGGGAAATTAGTGTTATCTGGGGATTTCAGATTCTTCTTTTCCTGTTTCCTGTAAAATAAATTCTAAGAATGTATTTTTCCAAGAAGTTCCATATATGCTTATATTTCCTCTATTAAAACATAGGAGGATTTGGGTTTCTCATTTCAAAATGCAATACAAAGATGTGTATCTGCAGTATTATTTATTAGGATATGGCACCTAGGGTGATTGTGGCACTTTCAGTTAAATTAGTGAAATTAGTGGCTTGTTATGACAGCTTTAGTCCTCCAAAAATACTAAAGCTTGGGAAAAACCTACCCTTAACAGATCAAGAAATAGGTCAGAGGGTTTGCTGTAACAAGAAAGGAAACAAAATCTGAACCTTAACTTCTCCATTGTGAAACTCTGATTCATTTTCTAAGATAAAATGGAAAGGAAAAATTCATATTGTAAGGACTGATGGACCAATCTACTCAGTTTAATCATGAGTTGTGAAAGCCTGTGAGTTTCTAAGTTAATAGTTTTCTTGGAATTGCCATTGCAAGCAATAGATGATCTTGTGTGGCTCCCTTCTCTGTTTGGATTTGCACTGATCCTGAGAGCTGTGCTGCTGTTTATCAGGTGGGAGGTATTTCCAGCTCATCTTTGGGCTCCCTGTCAGGGCCCTGGATGCAGGAATAGACCTTAATAGTCCTGACCAGATTCTGAGACCTTCAGCCAGTGATTCACAGGGCTGTGCTCAGGCTGGAGAGGTCCCTGCCACCTGCCTTGCTGTGCTGAGCTCCCAGCTCCCTCCTGCAGGGACCTCATGCTCTGTGACCCTTGTTGCTTGAGTCTAATTCACTGGCTGCTCTCACTGTGCACTGAGGGTCTGTTTGCCTGCGTATCCTGCGTGAAGCTGTCCCCATGTCTTTGGACTAGCTTTGCAGGGATATGTTAAGTCCCAAGATGAATGCCCTGTGTCTTACCACAACAGGCAAAATGAAATTGTCTGGACAAAACCAGTAAACTTAAGTCGCTTTTATTGAGCTCATTCCCCTTCATAGAAGTTATATTTAAAAATAATATCCAATGTAATCTGGGAAATCCCTTAGCTGAGCACTGCAGCCTTGTGATCCAGTTAAAACACTCCCTGAATCCACACATCCTACTGCAAAAAATTTCCTATGCTTTAAACCTTTGTACATCATGTAACAATTTGTCTTCAGGTGCATCTTCTATTTGTACTTCTGAAATAGGTGTAAGCTTGCCTGACCTTTTTTTGATCAGGAAATGGTATAAATTGACAGCCTCAAGCTGTCACTGCACACAGAAACACTGAGATGTGTATCTATTAATTCTGCAGAAGGAGCATGTTAAATTCCCACTGTTCATAATCTCCTGTTGGAACCAATATTGGCTAATGACTTTACTGGTATCACACTTGACAAAAATTAAAAACATCTTTCATCCTTTCCTAAAGCTATTTCTGTTTTAAAGCATTATAGATAAGGAGACAAAATGGACAAAGAGTGATATTATGTGTTGAATTTAAGAGAATACAGTAAAAATAAGTGAGCTATGCTGGCAAATCTGATGGAGGTTGTCCAGTGTTTCTTCACTGGCAAAAAGTCACTCACTGAAGTCTGACAACCAAATGGTTTTGATGACACCATGATAGTTTTTTGAGCTTGGGCACAATAAGGGGTGCTGAAAAGCTGTTGTTCTCATACTGTGACAATGAAAAATTGCTGAATTTTAACACCAGTGCAACTTTGCCAACAGTTAAAGTCTTACATCTTCAGAGGCAGAAGCAATTCTGTTTTCTTCCCAGGAAAATGACTAATTTACATGGAGCTGTGGAAAATAGGCTGTATGCAATCAGACTTTCTTTACAGAAATGATGGAACTACTGGCCTTAAGAGTCATTGCACTTGCTTCCTTTCTCTGAAAGTTCTCCCAGTCTAAGGCAGAAGTTCTGATTTAGGAG
Source organism: Cettia cetti (assembly GCA_013401135.1). NCBI lineage: Eukaryota > Metazoa > Chordata > Aves > Passeriformes > Sylviidae > Cettia > Cettia cetti. Next base: position 81,519 of record VZUI01014175.1, on the reverse strand, counting down.
AGGTAGGAATATGCTTTCTGTAACAACTGAGTTAGGTAGGTCCTTTTTTGGCAAGGGCAAATCATTTGAATGCATTTAGTAGGCAGGGGGTTGGTTTAATTGTGTCTCTATTTGAAGCAAGAAGCAGTTTAGTCTTGCTAAGTGGTGGCATCTCACAGAGAGACACAAATAGAACTGTTGACAATGTGCATGGGTGAGAGACCTCTGCTTTCTGGACTGGCTGCTCACCAGGAGACAGGGCAATACTTAGATTCCCCAGCTGCACAGTTTCAACTCACTTTCTTAACTGTATCCAATGTGCTAAAGCGTCCCTGAAATTTAGGCTTTGTATCTTGCTAACCTCAGTATTGCCTTGTGACAGTGCAGAAGAGCATTAATGTGGTGATATTCAAGCCACAAGCAAACACAAGATATTAACTATTTTATAAAGAAAGAATATTCTTTGCCTTTATGCTTTAAGAATATGCATACACTAAATAATACTGTTTATTCATAAATAAGATTTATGTTGTGGAAAATTTCCTTCCATAAGTGGCCTGTCTGCATGGGTTCTGTTTGCCAGTGTTCTGTAGCTGTGCCTCAAGGTAATGCACTTGGCTGCTGTTTTTCATGTTATCCCTTCCCATTTCACCTTGCTGAAGATTCTCAAAAACATTTGGCCAAGTCTGGAAAAAGCAACAAGTTTGGGCAGCCACCGATTGACTTGATGCTCAAGGAAATACATTCTTGGTCCTTTAACATGCTCGTGGCTGAGTTATCTCCATACAGTCTCTAATTTGTTGTTCTGTTGGTGAGTGGAGCTCTGATGGATGAAAGCAGCAAGTCCTCAGAAGTCTCTAAGTAATTTTTTAATTGTGGTATGCGCATTCTGCTTGGCTACTGACTCACTTATGACTGATCCAGCTTGTTCCATTTAAGGTAGTACCCTATCCTGAATTTCTGTGTTTCTAATGAGTACCTCAAAGCTCAGTTCTAACTCTGAACCTGACAGCTCATTCAAAATGCAGTTCTTCAAGGTGTTTCATCATCCAAACACTAGAACTTTCAAGACCAAAGTTTTACAGCTTTTAGCCCTTTGCTAGTAATGAGTTTTACACCTTAATAAAAGCTTCAGCAATGTAGGTTCTATCTGCAGTTTCTGTAAAGTCCCTGAAGACTCTCTGATTTCAGTTGGGCATTGTCAGCAGCACAAAAGCATCTTCTCAACAGTCTTCTATAAATGACCTGTCACCTTAAGAAATAGTTTCCCATTACTTGTTCTTACATAGTTACTTTTCTACCCATATCACATAGTTTGAGTTCAGCCAAAATCTTGTTCACTTTGTTACAAAAACCTCTCCATACACTGTCTATTGCCTGGACAAAAATTAACAGTGGGGAGGTTGTGCAGAACCTCCTTGAAAATGCCTGATCTTTGCATTGGGCTCTTTCAAAATGGGGTCTTTCAAAAAAGCCTTCCAAATCCTTCTGTCCATACCACAGAGCCCAGGATAGTGAATGATCTGCCAATAAATAATAATGACATGTGAATCACTCTTCCTTTTCTCCACCTTCTTAGAAGGGGGGGATATTTCAGTGTTCAGCACGTAGCTGGACTCTCTGGAAAGCATTCTGGATGATCACTCAACGCGTCAAATGATGCTGTGTAGAGGTGGCTGCCTGCTGGAAGGCAGCTGTAATTTGAGTTCCATGTCTGGGTTTGTTAGGCGTTGCTTCAGACAATGGCAGGAAAAGAGGGAAATGTTCCTTATTTACCAGTCAAAGCAGCATGAAAATAATGGTTAAGTAATGCCCGTTGGGGATGAGGCCATTCACTGACTGCGCAGCGCTGGGGAGGAGAGGTTGTGGTGCTGTCCTGTGTAAAGATAAATTGTACAAGATCTTGCCTCTGTTTGCTGCACTGCTCTGGCACATCTGTTCTTCAAATTGGTACTGAGCTCTTACTGATTCATGGGACAAATAATTTCAGGACTGCTTTCAGAAAGCAGTGCTGACAACTGAAAGATTCAGAAGATTTTAATTCTTTTAAGAGAATAGGGACAGCTATGGGTTAAATCTTAAAAGTGCATAGGTCTGGTTCAAGTGTGACTGTAACCACAGCTACCTGGAACCCTGGTTTTTGGAAGAAAATAAAACGTGATACAAAATTTTTCTCTCAGAAAAGTCAGCAACCTGCAAATGGAGAGGAAGTGAGCCCTATGACCAGCAAATCAAATTGATTGTGTTTTATTCTATCAACCATTGATGTCCTGAAATAACAAGGAAAAATGCTATAAACAGTGCTGTATTGAAACACTGAATCACTGAACCTAACTTTCTTTTTAATTGGGCTGTCTAAAGGATGAGCATCTGCAGTGTCTCGAAGTGCCCATTAAAACTCAAAAAGGAGAACATGAATATATTAAGCAGCTGATTTGTAGCATGGTGCCAGTCGGCCCTTTCGATTCTCACTATCAACAGAAACCATAACAGGCTAATTTCTTGCTGTAAAGTGTTCATTTTTATTTTTATATGTGAATCTCATGACATGCTGCATGGAGTGGGAAACAGGGTGAGGGGCTGGTGCTGTCAGCAAAAATAATCATTTCATTCCCTTGGAGTAGCACTGAAAGATGTTCTGCAGAAATGCTTACCCTCACCAAAGAGAAGGCAAAGGCTCTCTGCTGCTGCAGAAAAAGTGGAGGGATTTGCCTTTTCTATGTAGTATTATAAACTACATTGCTTGGAGTTTTTGTAACAAAACTTGGTGAGAAAGAGGAGCTCCAAATTTCAGAATCTACTGTTATCTTTATTGACCCATGTTCATAACAAAAGCTTGATTGGAGTGGGACACAGGTTCCCACCTGCAGGCTCAAGGGAGTCGCTGCTGTCAAGAACTGGAGAGTCCTGTGAGTGCTTCCCCCCACCTCCCCTTCCTGCAGGCTGTCAGTTATTACTGTAGGACACGCAATGAACACACGCACACTGTTAGCTAAGGAAAGGAAGAAAAAAGTAAGTTTATTTTGTTACTTCAGTTTATATAGATTTTGGACAATGACCATGGATTGGAGAATGAGGTTGCCATCTCTTCAACCACACCGGTCAAACTAGAAGTCCATCAAGTTTCTCCTCTCCAAAAGAGGAATGTCAACAGCAGCAAAGTGTTAGATAAACATTCTTTTTGTTTACATAAAAGTGTGTGAGAAACTTTGACTCCAAATATAAAAACATTTCAGAAAGCTGAGAAAATTGTAAGAGATTAGAACGACAGTCACTGACCTGTTGGCTTGCAGAGAGAGAGAGGCTCAGCTGTCTGTGTCCTTCAGCCTACATTCTCCATGGATGAAGGAAGACATGAAGTCAGTGTGTCCTTGTGGGTGTGCTGCACCTGGCTGGAAGGATTCTTGTGAGGCCACAGGCAAAAACAGGATTGTAAAAATTACAAGGCATGAAGAAGGGTTGTTTATTGGTTGCTGTTGCTTCTGTGTTGGCTGCTACAAAATTTAGAAGTATTTCAGCTTTTTGAGTTAAAGCAAAAAGAAAAATAACAAAGCAATCCTCCCACAACCAAAATATAACTTGAACGCTGTCAACACACAGCTCTGCTGTCCCGAAATGCTTCTCTGGTCAGAGAGATTTGCAAGTGTCTTTAGAAGTCTGTGTAACAGCTTAAGTTTTAATTTATATTCATTATAATTTTTATCTGGGCATGGTTCAGCCTAGCATTGTAAATGTTATTAGGTATTGGCTTTAATTGTCAGGATTTGTACAAAAAGATTGCTGTTTCACCAATTAAACTCTGTCCAAGTGCACAGCATCAGGCCTTGGGCAGTTGTGCTAATTGCACTGAGCTTTCTACCTCTGTGTTAGTTTATTTGGATAAATATTATCAAAAGGCTCTGATAATTAGCAACTGTTCGCAAAATGTGCTTGTCATCTGTCAGACTGCATGTTTTCTGACCAGGAGGTTGAAGTGTTATTCGTTATAACAGCATATTAACATGCCAAGCAGGGCAACTAAAAGTGGGAAAAAGGAAGCTGAAGATTTTGGAACTCTAGAAGTAAAGCAGAACCATGGCATGGCCAGAGCACTGGGCTGGCTCTGGGTGGGCGTGTGTTCAGATCTCAGCTCTCCAGCTGTCTCCTTATGTGATGTATGGATCACTTTAGTTCTGGGTAAGAAAAAACAGGGTAATTTCACTTCTTTACTTTGTTCAGTGGTGTAGAACCAAGAGGTTAAGGGTGGTGTGTTTTTTCTGGGACCTTTGAGCATAGCTCAGAGGTGACAAAAAAGAAAAGCTTAAACTGAGACCAAGAGGGATACTAGGATGTGATGCTGGGGTGTAATGTATGGTTGCAGATTGCTACTCTCAACTCTGAAGCCATATATTTGTTTTACTGAGCAATAAGGTTAAAAGCTGTAGACCACACTGGAATGCAAGTACAATCCTACACCGAGGTGTCTGCACTCCTGTTGTGTGATCACAACTTTCTGCACACACAGTGTTTGATAAGAAATGCACTTCCTGGAGTGCAGATGGGGACTGAGGTTTCCTAGCGCCAGAGAGTCTGTGTAAAACTTCTCCAACCTTTTCTGGAGCTTAGCTTACCCAATTTTCAGCTGTATCCTACCACTAGAATTGCCTTTGGACTTATTTTTAAATAGATGAAATTCTTGGCTTTTGAAATCTGAACAGCAAATGCACATAATATGGCACAGCACTTTTCTTTGGCTCTGCATCTTAAATCCCTTCACATAGATAAGGAAATAAGTTAATATTGGTTTAATAAAACAAGCTCACTGATCATGGATGATGAAACCTCTTCTGCCTGATTCCTTCTGATCTGTGTGTGCCTTTTCTTCTTCCGAACACCATGTGCTGAAGGCTTCCTTGACTGATGGGTTAATTCAGGACATCTCAGAGACAGGTAGGGAAGATAACTATTGACTTAACAGATGGTGGTGGTTAATGTGAACCAAAAAGATGAATGCATAGCTAAAAATGACATCTCAGATCTTGAAACATGGAGTTTTCTGGGCTGTAAATAGTGTCTATTTAATTTAAAAAAAAAAGTGAAAGCTCAACCTTAGTAATCATTCTTTCTTCAGCAGCAATCGGTCTGTGCTGGGATATTTTTATAATCCTACCTCTTGATCTTCTGAGGAGTTGTTGTGTTTGAAATAATTATTTCAAAGGAAGATGGAAAAAGCAAGATTGTCTTTGCACAAGAATTTTTTTTATCACCTAAATATATTCATTATAGAAATATCACCCTCAAAAGAGGTAAAGATCATTCCCAGCATCCTGGGCTGCTGTTTTTCTACTCCATCTGCCAGAAGTCTTGCATCTGGCACAATTCATTAATTCTGTTCAACTTGTGTTCTCTCAAACCAGCAATGAATTTGATAATCAGCATGCTGGGCTTTAAGCATACGGTTTTCTTTTTATTCTGAGGTGCTCGCTGGGGAACACAATGGCTTTTTCCAAGGCTTTCTCCGGAGAGACACAGCTGCATATGGATGGTATGATGGAATCTCCATCTCCTGGGCAGTAAACTGGCTAGTACTGGAGCTTGTTGGAATATGGCTCAGCGTTTAGCCATTATTATGAACATCAGCACCTTATCTCTGCTTGTACCCCAAGCTGCAGGGCCACCAGGAAAGTCAGCATGAGCAACAGTGCTCTGTTTTTGCAGACTCTTGAGTCATAAGAAGCCTCTTAACATCCAGAAATCTGATACAGGGAGGTACTGGCCCTAAGTGGTGATAAAATGAGGTGGTGCTATGCTTGAGACACCTTTTGAGCAATGAATTTGAGTGTCCCAGCTCAGTTCTTGGCTACTCAGTTTGAATTTTCTTGATCAAGTAGTACTAAGAAGGTACCAGTTCTATAACCTTCTTGAAGGGAAAACTTGTCACTTGCTAAGATAGCCCAGAGCAGTCAGGGAAAGAGATCAAAAGGAGGGAAGAATTTGTAACAGGGAACACAGACGGGGTGCAGCGACGAGGAAAAGTTACTGAGACAGTGGGATCAGGAATAGGGAAATGTGAGAAATCCAAGGAGAAAAAAGCATTGCTAGGGAAGAGCCTATATAAATTTTCATGGATGCAAGAGTGGATACATATAAACAGGAAAATAACGGTAGTTATGACTGTCCCCATAGCATTTTATACCATTGTTACAACCTTCAAAAGCTTACTGCCTGCCTGGTCTTACTCTTCTGAAAACTGTTTTCAGACAAAGCTCTTTATAGGACAACATAATTCATGTAAATCCAGGAGTCTGTGCTTATTTTACTCTTGCAGATCTTTCTGGAACACTCTAGCAACATCTATTTATCAGGTCCAAAACAAAATTTTGTTTTTCCCTCTTCTCCTTGACAAAAAGCTATCAGTAGGTGCCAGTGTTCAGAATCTGGTGTTCTAAGGACCCCGTTGTTCTGTCACGTTCCTGACAGCTTTCAGTGAGTGACAAATGGCTGCCACCTTCATATCCACACATGTGTGATATTAACAGCAGATCTGGTGATCCTCACATCTTCTTTCAATGTGTCTCTCTAGGATTGAAGCAATATACACAATTTTTCTGGGAGAGATAACACATGAGTGACTCTGTGGAGAAATCCACCCACTCCCCTGTAGAAATACTGCTGGTAAAGTCACATAGGCTGACGAACTGAGAGCCGTGTGCCAGGACAGGAGCCTGATTCAGTGGCTTAAGAATTCTCCAAATGCTTCTCTCTGAGCAAAGCCTAAGACAAAACCAGTGCCCCTCTCGGTGCTTGCTGTGGCCTGGCACATTCCTGCTGGAGGCAACCTGAGCAGTTCAAGTGCCTTTTTATGACACTTTTCTTGTAAAGGAGATGATATCTGACTCTTTCTCAGTAACAAAATCCCTTCCAGAACTTCAGAGATTAATTGAAATTGCTGGCAGGTTTTCATGAGGCTGAAATGCTTGGAGAGTGGAAGCTGGTGGTGGTGTGGGTGCAGTCCCTGCTGGGCTCCCCAGTAACGTCTATCACAACATTTGTGTTGAGGCCCAGAGAGAGACACTGACCAAGGACAGGGAGGGAGCAAAGTTCCCAGCTCTTTTTCTGCAGGTATTTTGCAGCAGGAACAGTTGGGTTTCTTCCTGTATTATGAGATTTTGGGTGTGTAGGAGACACATCAAGGGATGGTGATGCTCATAGGCAACTGCTGCTCGTGCCAGCAGTCAGAGCTGAGCTAACGGACCTGGCATGGCAAGGGGGCAAGGACAATGAGTGGATGTGCAGTCTAGCTCAGTTTGTGAAGGCAGGGGGGGGAACTGTGGTGGTGCCTAATGGATTGTCCTTCAGAAATGCAACATTTGCCTCTGGGAATGACACATTTGCATGGCTGAGCCAGGAGTGCTTGAAGTGAATTAGGCTGTATAATTTCAGGTTGCCTGTGAGTCAAAGAAAGTTTTTGGAAATTCATTCTTTATTGATGTGTTCTCTTTTGCTTCAGAGAAAGAATAGGAAATTTCCTGCAAAATGAAAAAAAAAATACACCATTTTCCATCTTGCTTGTAAAATGCCTCAAGATTTTTGTGTATTCTTTTTTACAGATTGCCAACGAAGTTAATTGAAAGACTGGACAAAACCCCAGATTTTTTGTTTGTTTGTTTTTTCTTCATCTGAATTCTTGCCTGTGCTTTGCCTAAGAGCACTCAGTGCCTGCACTATTGAATGTGTCCATGTGCAAAATGAAAATGGATTGCTGCTGGAAAGTTAAAGAAAAAAGCAACAAAAACTAACCTTGAATTGCTCAAAATAATTCTTGTATTATATCTTGTTGGCTTAAAGCTTGCAGTACCTCTCGGATGTACAAAAACAACAATGCAGCCCTTCTTTCTCTGATAAATTAGAGAAGCAAGTGAAGTTTTCGTTGTGCCCTCAGCCCTGGCTGGCACTGAACATGCCCAATGTTCTGTGCTTCGCTGTTGCTAATTGGGGTGGTCACTTCCTGCTGGGGATCTGTTCCACACCAGCAACGGGAAGCCCTGGAGCCTTTGAGAGCCTTCCATGCCAGTTTGTGCCTGCATGTCCTCGTGGCAGAGTGGTAAATTTATGAAACACCTCTGCTGGGAAACCACTGGCTTTTCTTCTGACTCTTGCAGCGCTGGAAGGAGCAATGATCCATGCTGAAAACAAACAGGAGGGAACAGCTTCCAACATGCTTTACTGCATGGGAAAGACAGAGGCACGGCAGCTGTTATTCACTGAGGGCACAGAGGCTGCCTGTGTGGAGGGACGCCAGTGAGGTGAATCTGCTCCATTATTTTCAGTAAGAGATGTGCAGAGCATAAACAGGTCGGTATCTTTGACATGATCAGCAAAACAGCACTGGAATAACATCCCAGCTCTGGATGTGTGCTCGTGTAACAGATGTCCCACGTTCAACAAGTGTCCCCACCTGCAGCGTGCCCAGTGGCCCTGACCTGCTCACTCTGCAGCTGGAGAATCGCAGGTATGACAGTAATTTGGCATCATTCCTCAGGCTCCCCTCTTGGCTCAGCCCAGGGTTTGTGCAATTGATGTCATCCTTTGTCAAACAGCTTTCACACCAATAGACTGGAGCACAAATAACTCCTGTCTCCTGCCTGCTGCCTGATTAAGGTTTTTAGGGTCAGGATTCTCTCTTAGTAGCTGTCCTGTAAGTGCTACGGTACAATCTGGTCTCAGTCAAGCCCTTTCAGGGCTGTTTTTGTACCTGTGAGCACAATCTGTGTTGTTTTGGTGCTGGACAGTACCATTATATCCCAGTCACATTCATGAATGGCAGCCAAGGTTCCCTGCCTGGTAAAGAAAATATATAGCAGCAAGTTTTATGACTTACTGAGGCTGCAGATAGAATGCAAGGTGGCAAGTCTTTCTTAAGGTACATTCATTTTCATCAGACTGCACTTTACTTTGAAGTAAAAAGGTTATCAATTTTCCTTGTGTGCTGGAAAACACAGAGAATCAGAGAATACCTGATTTGGAAGGGACCCATCAGGATCATTGAGTCCTACTCCTGAGCTTACAGAGTACACCCCAAAAATCCCACCATGTGCCTGAAAGCATTGTCCAAATGCTTCTTGAACTCAGGTTTGGTGCTTTAACCACGTACCTGGGGACCCTGTTCCAGAGGCTTCACCTCCCAGAGAGGGTGTGTTTTGTAGCATGAGGGGACTCTCATTGGCTGCTGTGTCACTGCCAGGGCTGACAGCTCAGTGACTCAGACCCGCAGTTCAGCAGCCAAACGCAGTTAATGTGCCCAGCATAGCCCGAGCTGCTCCTGCCAGGCAGCAATGCTGCTGGATGGGAGCCTGAGACCCCCATGAGAAAACACATTTGGAGAGAGGGGGAGAAGAGGAGGAGGGCACAGGGAAGGTGGAGGGCTCAGTATCACAGTCCAGCAGCCACAGGATTAATGCTCGGCTGCTTTTTGTCTTGCATGAAATACCCAAGGGAGGGGAGTTAAGGGAACCGAGTGGTGACTGTGAGTGAGTGGTACTGGCACAGTGAAATTGGTTGTGTCAGCGTCTTTGAGCACGACTGGAGCCCTCAACTGGGTGCTGGGGAAAGGGAAGGGGAAGAAACATGGGTCTGTTCATGTCCCTGGGGGACACTACCCTGAGCCCTGTGCTGATGTACAGAGGACAGGGAGGCATTGGGATGGGCACAGCCTGCCAGCACAGTGTCTTCAGAACATAGGGACACTAGTGCCTAAGGGCTGAAAGCCTCATGGTGGAACAAGAACCAACCTGGATCCTGCACAGTCTGGAGAGAGCAGAAACCACTGTCCTCTGTTATGGATCTGCTCCTTCACCTCATGGTTTTGAGATATCTTGGCCTGGACTGTACACACCACATGAGCTGAAGTGCTTTGTTTGATATTAATGCAGTTGGCTCTTGGAATAACTTCTGCCAGACATTTACCATCTGCATGCTGATTGCTGATATTTGCCTCCCTTAGACCCAAGCAAGGTGCATGAAGCCTGTAATCCTTTTCTCTCAGTGCATTAGCTTAAAGCCTCATGAATCTCTATTAAATTTGAGGGAGAACATGAAGCTAGTTTGCAGCTGCCTTGTTGATTTTGTATTTCCTCTCATTTCAGTGCCTTGCCATGAAGCTGAGAATTAGTTGGCTAATAAGGCATCTGCTCCAAGCAGGAGTCTCAAGATTGTGACAAAAAACAGCTTACATCAGGGTTTGGGTTATTGGTTTTTCTTGCCATCATATAAATGTGTTATTAAAGTCATTAGGGGTATCTGATTAGGAGTAGTGACTGTCAAGGGCAGCTTAGCTGGCAGAGCAGGTAAGTAGGTGTCTCCCAGACTTAGCTAGGTTCTGGAGCTATGGGGCTGGGCAGCATCCACAGGCAGAGGACTGTGGAGGCACAGGAGCCTGGCTGACTGCTGCTCTCTGCATAACCTGTTATGGAAAAGCTGAAAGCCTTGGAGGAATGGACTCTGAAAGAATCACGAGTGTGCTCTGTTTTGGGGTGGCAGATAGAAAATGCCCTAAAACACCTCCCAGTCTTCGTCTGGAAGAACAGTGCCCAAAGGGAAAGGAACCCTCTCTGGGGGCAGGAGGCAGGGTAGGGTCAGACTTGGGTTAGGCTTAGGGTCAGACTGTCATGCAGGGAGTTAGCTGTGGGCCTGGGAAGTGGCAGCAGTCCTGTGGCATTCTGCACTTATCCCACAAGGACCCCCAAGCTCTGCACAGGCCTGAGCCTGTCTGCTCATGAGCAGGGGATAAGGCTGAGCCAGCTGAACTGGGGACAGACAGATTTGTTGGCAAAACAGAGCTGATGGGGCAGGAATCACAAAGCCACAGAGACTGCTCCAAGTGATGGGCCTAGGAAAAAGGAAACTTCTTTTCTTACTAATGAAATACGGATTATTTTCATTAAAAATATTAATTTTCCTTTTTTTCTTTATGGAAGTTTATTGAAGGCAAATAACACACATTTTTAAAGACAAGGTGCAGGCACTGATGCACCCAGCTGCCATTACAGGCCAAATGGACCTTGGCCCATGGCTGTCAGAAATGGAGATGCTTTGGCTTTCTGTGTTAAAGAACCATTCACAACAGAGCAGCGATCATCCATGTGTGAAACGCAGCTGGTTCCATTCTGCATTGTGGGTGGTTTTGTACAAAGACCTGTCTGCTAGGGACTTCCAAAACTGGATGTTCCTTGTCACTTTCAACTCCCTTCCCAGTGTCTCGGCTGTGGTACCCAGAGATAGAGAGACATCCCTGCTGCTGCAGAGGCCATGCAGACAAGAACTTCACAGTCACTGTAGTGATTAAACCTTCATTAAAGGTTCGTTCACCTTTACCATCTTCAGCCCCTACATTTTTCAGTACTGTTATAATTAACTTTTAAATGAAGACTTATCTCTAATAAGCAACTGTGTTTGCTGGGTCTTCGGCTGAATTGGAATCAAATTGAAGCATATGGATATTTTTATTCTTTGCATTCTCACCTCCTCAGGCTCAGAAGGCAGGCTCATCTCAAGTGTAATGTCACCAATTTCAGGGATTAATTAGATTCACATTTTGCAGTATAGTTAAAATACTATTAAAAAAAACCCAAAAACAAAAACAAAAAACCCAAAACCCTCCAGAAGAGATTTTCTGCTCTGCCATAAACCTCTAGTGCTGTGTGAATCAGAGAGACACATTTGTACTAGCAAAGACAATTTTGACTGAGGGATTGGTGTGATTTGGCACTTGTTTTTTTCCTTTTTTCTTCCTTCTTGATGAAGTTCACTATTAAAATTGAGATTGGCTGTGTTAGAAATCATTCCAGGGTACAACCGTAGCCCCTGCTTTTGAATTTTTCCACATAAACACTAATAGGAAGAGACTGGTGGTGACTGATTTTGGGGAGGACTTGCCTGCTTTCTGGGTCCTGAAGAAGGGCTCAATCCCTTCTGCTCTCTAGGTTTCTACTCCTCCTTCTACCCCCTAGTAGTTACCAGAGACTGATAAAAGTGCTGTCCAGCCTTGGGTGCATTGTACAGGTACATTTCACCCCTACAGAACACTCAGGATGGAAAGAACAGTGTGCTTGTCCTCTCTCAGCTGTTCAAACAACTCTTGCCTCTGTTTGCTGCATGCTCCAGCTGTTCCTCTGGGCTTTTCTTCCCCCTGTCCTTGGAAAAGAAGAGCTACTAAAGTTTATAGAATTGTTTCCTGGATATAGGACACTGTAGGATCATTTCCAGCACACTTCAGAGCAGGGGCTTCAGGTGAATTTGCTTCTCATCAGCCTGAGAACTTCTGCATTCAGGGCTGGTCCCCCTTTGTCTTCACTTGAGACAGTCCTGTCATAACCTGACCCTCAAATGCTGCTTATGCAAATCCTCCTTTGCATAGCTAATGGCTGTTTATTGATTCTAACCTGGCCAAAATAAGTCAGTGCTTATTAAGACTGCATTGCCTTCCCCTGACCTTGAATTTATCCTTGAAGTCTAACTTTAAAGGATGCTAAAAGTCCCTGAGTGACTGTTGTCTTGGTTCATGGTGGCTTTTTTCAAAGTGGCTACAAAGTTTTCCCAGTGATCTGACAGTACTGTGCAAGCTGCTTTTGCTGGTTTTTTTACTCTGAACCTCCCAGTTTTACCTGTGTGAACATGTCATGTTTCTCAGGCTGCTGTAAACTCCACCAGACCAGTGGCTGTCCATGTGTTCTCAGTCAGGAGTCTTCATGCTGCAGTTGTGTTCTGGGAGATGGAGGCAGGTACCACATGTCTAAGACAGGTACTCACTTCACTTCCATTTTAAACATCTAATTCTACCTTCAGCAAGGTTGGTCTTCACCCCTTCCCCTTTGCTCCCATCAAGTTAGTGTTAAACACCTTCCACATCTTGTCCCTTTTGGTTTTAACATGCTCAGATTAACAATGACCATGTTCAGTGGGTAGGAAAGAATACATATATTCCCCTTGACTTTGCTAGTGCTGTTCAGGTCAATAGGAAGAAAATTTTTCTGGTGATAAAGGGAAAGGCCATTTAAAAATAAAGCTGTGACAGCCTATGCTGCTAGCACATGAACTGAAAGGATGAGTTCATTTTGGATATGTTACCTCCCCTACAAAAATGCTTCACTATCTGTAGTCACAGCAGGTATGTTTGGCCCCAGCAAGCCTCAGAGAGCAGGGTGATGTTGATGGCCAAGACAAAGAGCAATGGAGAGACTCTAAAGATCAGGAGAACTCAGTGTTCAGCTCTGCCACAAAACCCTGGGCTGATACCTCAGTCTGGAGGAGTCTTGTGTACTGCAGGCAATGGTCCCAGGCAGGGAACATTTGGCGCAGGGGAACACAGAGACTCCCAGAGCTGACCCTGCTGTGTGGGCAATCAAGACAAGTCTGGGACTGCAAAGGCTGCAGGAACACCTGTGGTGGCACAAGGAGCTGAGCTGCCTTGCTCTGGTAAAGATATAGCTTGTTCTTCTACTGCCATAAACACAGGTGACAGATGATCTTCTCACAGAGTTTGGGGTCCCTTCCTTATCACTCCTTGTAGACATTTCTCTTTCCTTTTCCCCTCCCCATACTTTTATTTTTGTGGGGTAGCATGCTAAATTATGGAGAAGAAAATCATGACGTGGCTGGACCAGGGGCATCAGGGACATCAGGACAAAGCTCCCACAAAGGAGCTGAAACCAGTGCAGTGCTGCCTGCTAGCCTTAGGAGAGCATCCTGACAGCATCAGGTGAGGAGAGAGAATGGAGTGGGGTGTGAAATCCACATCAGGCATGGCCAAGAGCCAGAGATGGGGCTGACTTGAACTGGGACAAAATGCTCTGTGACTGTCTGGGAGCAGTAAAATCAGGAGCCTTCTGCTCTACTCCATCCCTGTGATCTGCCCTCGGGTGTGCTGGAGAGGACAGGAGAAAAGGCACAATTCAACCCTGCTCCATATCTCTGGTGCAGTGACAAAATGCCTGTCAGAAACACTTCTGCTGGTGTCAGGCTCAGGAGAGCAGCTGGATGCTGCTGTCTGCTGTCATGCTGGGATAGGGACAGATTCCGCTCCCTGCTGCACTGGAGAGTTGTTTGCTCAGGCTCTGCAAGGTGGCAATTGCTAGAGCTCTGGGAGGTTGAGGCAGCTTGTAAAGGCCAAGACAAAATCTCTCAGCCCTGTTTTTGGTTTGCTTGTCACTACCTGGGCTGCCAGGGCTGCCCTGCAGCATGGGGGCCTCTGTGTAACTCCCAGGGTGATGTCCTCGCTGTGCGTTTCTACTTGATAGGGCAGAGGAAGAGACATTTCTTTCAGAGGTACAAAACCCAGCTCTTAAAAACTCATACAGTCACCCAAATCCCTATTAAGCCCATAAAGCAAGACTAGAAGAACACCCAACACAAATGACCTATACAGTTAAGCTCCACTATTGCCTCACTGCCAGTGCTCAAGTTTAGCACAATTGTTCCCCACAGCTCCACACCCATTGCTCGCATTGGATGTTGCAGTACCTGGAAGGTGCTCAAGATAACTGAAGATAGAAGAAGGTACTTCAGTTTGGGGCCAGCTAAGAGTCCTGGGGTCATCACACAATTAAATGAGAGTTGCACATTAAGCACCTGAAAGTCTCATCGAACAACCTGCTCGGGAAGGATTTGTAATTTATGTTGAAGTCTCTGAATATAGCCCTTAAACTTTTGGGGATCAGCCTGATGTGCCCACTCTAAGGATGTTTCAACGATATGTCACATACCAGCTTTACTCACTGCATTACAATAGCATTCAACAGGATTTAAATTAGCTTCAGCACTCTAATCGTGTTGCTTCTATAACAGCAGCAAGATAACTCCCAGGCGTTGGTTATGTAGCCTCTGAGGGAAAGAGATTTCAGATGTGTTCAGCAGAAATGCACCGTGTGAGCCATGGTTATAATTTCATTAACGGGATGCTACTCGGCTCCTACTGGGAGTTGGAGGAGATTAGCATTATAATGGGGATCAGGCGCCTTTCCTTGTGTTCACCTCGCTCTCCAGCCTGCAGGAGGATGAGTGCCGGAAGATGTGATCCTCTAGCCCGGTATTTGACACAAAGTTGAGGCTTCTTAGAACATGCTGAGCTCTGCACAGCCCCTGCCTGGGGAGGCAGTGCTGCTCTCGACTGGGGATTGGAATATTTGCTGTGCTGCCCTCCAGGCTGTGGCATCCCACACTCCATGAAGGATTGTTCCCATCATCATGAACCTCCGGCAGACTTACAGGGATGCTCAGGGCAGCTGGGGATTGGTTTCAATGGAACATAGTGGGAATGCTGTGTGAGAGGTGAGGAGCCAAACAGCAGCATGATGTGCCTGCCATCCCTCACTTCCTTGGAACTGCCTTTGTCATGGCAGGGGTTTGCTCCTCAAAGCCCAAGGCACACGTCTTCCAGGACAAACTTTTACTAAACATTCAGGCACATCCAGCTAGATTTGAGCTGCTTACAGAGCCAAGAAGCCTAGAGTGACTGTCCAGGTACCTCCAGCATCCTGGAAATTTCAGGTTGCCTCCTCCTTCCTAAGCATGGGGATTGCAGTGTCCAGCTTTGGGGATGAACAGCTGGGTATCCATGCACTGAAAGATCTGGATGCTTGCCGAGGAAGACGTACAAGTACTGACATTAAACTCCCTGCCTGCTCTGCAGACAGGAAAATGCAGACCCAGCACACCTGAGCTGTACAAGGCTGACATTTCCAAGAGCCCTGAACACCTCTTGCTCAGATTATTGTGCCACCCCTGGCTGTGAGCACCGTGCCGAGCACTCAGCATGCATCCTGTGGGAAACTCAAAGAGCACCTGGGTGCATTGGCATCACTGACTTTGCACAGAAAAAAAATGCATAGCCCATGCTCAGCAGGCAGGGGAACTGGGACAGTGCAGCCAGGGTGGCCCCTTCCTACAGCCACCAGACTGGCATCTTCCCACAGCCCAGGTCCCAGCCTTGCCACCAGCCTGGGGATACTGCAGACAGCAGTGGGAAGAAGAGGCCTAGATGTCTCCTCTAACAGAACTGCACGAAAACTTATCACAGACCTGGCATGAGTTTCCACAGGTGCATTTAACCTTTGTAACACAGACAGGCACCCACCACACAGCTGCAGGCAGAATGGAGGCAGGAGCTTTCCAGGAGCTTTCAAGCAGTTCCTGAGCATTTTTAGAGACCACAGCAGCCCAGTCCCAGCACAGGCCGTGCACGTGTTTACACACACAACCCCCATGGGAGCAGCAGGACCTTGGGAGGGGACAGGGACATGCAAGAACAGCAGCAGGCCCAGGGCACAAAGGTCTCTGTATCACTTTGCGCATTGCTTTTATAAGTAGTCCAAGTTTAAACAAGGTTTCTCTCGTACTTCTCCTGGAACTCCACTGTTTCTCCATCGCTATGGCACCATCTCAAATCCTTTCATGTGCAGGAGGCTCCTAGGCAGTTGGTTTTGCTGAGCAGATTTCTCACCTTATCACCTACTCCCATAGTTCATTATTCCTCCACTCCTGTTGGGGAGGATGAGGCAGGAAAGCCCTACAAATATGATTGCCTGGCAAAAGATTCTAAGAGTGTAAAACCTGTAAGCAAAATAGAATTGAAAGCAAGCTTTGAGTTGTAGGATGCCACGCCAGAAGAAAGTGATCAAGTTAGCTGAAGGCACATCCCTGGCAGCTGAGCAATACTCCTCGCAGACAAAGGGATGCCAGGGGGAAGGGGCCCTGCCAATGTGGCAGGGAAAAGGGTCACTAGGAATTGGCTTTTAAGGTTTTGGAATGTGGCTCGGTATGGTAATGTAGTAGTTCTCATAGGTTGTATGTAAATTCTGTAGGTTTTGTATCTTGTACTGGTTAGTTAGTGTAAACCAACAATTTATTTTTTTTTTTTTTCCTTGGGTATATATAACCAAGAATATTCAACACAGAAGGAGATAAAATGTAATGTAACAGGAAATTATGCCTCTTTAGGCACGCTTTGAGCTGGGGCTGGCAGCTCAGGCTAAGCTCTTGCACCCATGACCTATGCAATAAACCACATTTCAAGAGCTGTTCTGGTATCCAGAGATCTCTCTCATCACCATCAATTAGCCACTCTCACAAGCTCCTTTTATGCATTTCAGCTCAAAACACAAGATTCAATTCAACCTGTCATTGTCAGGATCAGACCTAGCACGTTCACCCCAGCTTGGGACTCTCACTGGCAGCCATTACCCCAGGAAGGAGCTGGCACAGCCCTGCATCAACTGGAACACCAGGGCTGAGATGTCCTTGGAGGCATTTTGTATCTTTCAGCAGTGCTGAAAATGAAGTGGTTCTTGTATTGGTCTTTGCATTTGAGATATTCAACTTTTTTCCCAGCTGTCTCTGCCACTGGCTGCTCTGCACCTGATGGAGCACCATCACAGCTGATGCCCAGGTGCTTACCTCTCCAGCCCTCCCGTGCTTGGGAGCTGCTCCTTTCCTCTCCCAAATGAAATAATTTTGAAAGCCATACTTCCTTCAGGCTTCAAGCAGGGAGGACTGATCAAGGGTGTGAAACTTTCCTTTGGTTGTAGCTTTGCTGAGAAGTTCTAGAAAAAGTTGTGGAGCAAGAAGCCTTGCAGGTAATGATTTGTCTGAATTTGATGCATTGAAATATCTTTGCTTGAGAAATGAAAGAATTTCCCATTAGGGCATTAGCAGGGAAGCTGAGCAGCACTGGCAGCTGTCCTTAGGCTGTGCTTAGCTCTGCTAAGGACCACATTAATTTTGTGGGCACTGTATTTCCAACACATGAATTGTTTATAGCAAGAAAAAGCCCTGAATTTGCAACACTAGCTCCAAAATGTCCCTGGATTTTGCTGATGTTTCAAAACAGGTTCCATGGTTGCCAGCTGGGCTTTGTAAGCAACTGGTCTGGGAAAAACACCTGGACATGTAATTTGGTAAGTGTTTAGCTCTGAACCCAGACCTATGGCTCAAACATATCCTTAAGGTTGTTTGCTTACCGAAGAAAAAGTTGAATTTGTATACTCGAGCTCCGAAATCCCATTATATGGGGGAAGCAGCTTGGACTGTATCTGTATGAGTGCAGCAATGGCTTAGGCTAATGGCTGATTTTTCTCACCTTTTGAACTTCTTCATGAAGACCTTAAAGGCAGGAAGATCCAGGTCAGATGAGGAACAGAAGAAATTAAATGTAAAACAAGATTAGGAAGGCCATCAGGAGACTCTTCTCTGTCCTCTGGCACCAGATTGGCTTGAGCTGGTCCTGAGAACCTCTTGGTCTGGTGGTGGGGGTCCCACAGCCCTTCCAGCAATTTGGTTAAATCCTTTACTGTTTTTACAGCTTTCCATAACATTTATCTCACATCTTCTGTTTTAATCTCCTTTCTGCTTCCCATCTTCATGAATGATTTCTGCCCCTTTTCTGGCAACATTTTCCCTGAGAAAGCTGGGTATGGTCACTCTGAAGTCCTTTCCCATAAAATGTCTGAATGCTTTTTGTTGCTCCCTGTTAACACCAAGCAATCCTTGGCTCAGAGAGGTTCACAGACTGGAAGGTGAAGGACACTGGAGTTTATCCAGAGTTCAAACCCAGGGCTCTCAGTGCCCTAAAGTATTGTTGCCCTCCAAAAAAAACTGAACTCAGTGGTAAGCAGGGTATAGTCAAAACCCATTTAAGAGGGGCTTCACAGAACTGGTAGGATATATATAAGAATATATATAAGAAGGGCTGAGCAGAGGAAGATTTTGGAGGTAAAGCAGGAACAGCAGAGCAAGGAGCCAAGGCCAGGGGTGTGCTGTTTGCAGGAGGATCCCACAGCAGAGTGCAGGTGAGGTCTGTTAACGTATCCCCGAGGGCTCCATGATAGAAATTGCATTGCAGAGGAAGCTTTCCTGACCTTGCTAGCAAAATCCCCCAGTTGTCTGAGCCAGGCCTCCAGATAGGTTGTCAATCAACATGTCACAAGCTGAAAGATGATATATGGCCAGATTTAGCTGCCATGCCATTCTGACATTGCTAAAGTGGGTATCTGCCTCTGTAGTGCACAGAGTATGTGTCCATATAACAGATTGCTGCTTTTGATATATGCCACATAATTTGGTGTCTTCCTGACTGACAGAAAGCACAAACATGTATAGAAGCTTTATAAAAAACAGCTCAGAGGACTTGTGGTTCTCCCTGGCCAAAGGACAGTCTGTTGTGTCTAAAAATTATTACTATTTTCCACTGGAAATGGCAATCTAATGATGCCTTATAGCTTTAAAAATTGTTGGTTTTGTTGTTTTTTTTTTTTTTTTCTTGGACATTTTCTCAGTAAAGTGGCTGTGTTCTACTTCTCATTAATTAACCTCTGAACTTCTCATCATTGCTTAAACAAGACATCAACATCCTTTCATGGACTGTTATTGAAAAGCACAGGGAACAAGGATAGGAATGATGCTAGTGAAGAGAAAAATACACTTTGGTATGCATTAACATGGCAATTCTGACCCACCTTTCTGCCTGGCTCATTATTACAAGATCTTGATGGAGGCTTTTCTGTACTGGGGACACTGCAGCAAAGCTAAGCCTGCAGAACATGAGCTTCTTTTGTATTGTTTTATAATTCATGGGTGTTAATGCCTTAAACACTGTTCTGTGAGAAGAACATGATGCAGCAGGGAGGCAGAAGTGGCCAGCGTTGCTCCAGATGGTCTGTGCTGATGTCTGCTCAGTAACAACGTGGCCTTGAGTGAGCCTGTGGGTGTTGTTGGATTGCCACCAATGTTCCTGAGGTGCCAAGGGATTCCTGCAGCACACTGAGATGACCTCATGTTGGTCATAACATAAACCTGGAATAAAGAGAAGAAGACAGAAAATGAGGGAGACATGAGGAAAATAAGGGAAGAGGTGAATTTCATGACCAGGTGAACAAAGGAGCTGATTTTTTGGTTCTAAATGAGCAATAAAAGACCAAGCAGTGTTGTCTGTGAAAATCTTTGAAATAAAGAGGAGCAGTTAATTTTATCTGATATAAAGAATTCCTGAGAGAGATGCTTAAGAGTAGTGCTGACAGATCAGAGTGTTAGACTTGGAAAAAGATTGCTGGAACAGGATTTCCTATGGGTACCTGCAGGAATGTGGCTGGCAGGGGGATAAAAGGGTTTTCCAGCAGAGGAGAAACAGGCTGGGAAGAGCTGCTGCTTCAGGGGAAGCCAGGAAGGCTTCATTTTTCAGGTATTACATGAGAGAAATGTGCAAGATTTAGACATTAGAGTGAGTTAGAGAGGACTAAGCTGTGCTGAAAGTGGGTACTGGTGGAATAATGGCTAGTGGTGTCTCAGCCTGTGAAGCTGTAGCTGGCAGATGGACATGCAAGAGATGGTGGAGGTTCTTTGTGCCAGTGTGTGATTACACAGAGAACGAAAGTCCTATGGGTAAGAGCACTGTGAGCATCTCTGCAACATCACTCCAGAGTCCTGGCCTGCAGGAAAATACTGGTTTCCATGCCCCTTCCACCTTTGGTTTCCCTCCTTTAGTATAAGCTATGAAAAAATGTCAGGTTAATTTTTCAGTCAGAGCACAAGGAAGCAAAAGAGGTGTGTACTCCTAAGCCATCTGTAAACGGCCTGATTGACTTTGGTTTTACTCAGAGAAAAGAAAAATTTCTAAACTACCCATGATTAGTGCTTAATATACGTGCAACTATGTGTCTACCATTGGTCCTGGAAAAATAATTGCTTGCTTTTCCAATTTTATTGGTCACCCATCAGTCTTAAAAGTAGGAACACAAATAAATAGTTTCTCTGAATGGTATTAATTAAAGCAATCAAATTATACTCCAGCAACTGCTTTATCCCATAGCTATGCTCCCTCTGCAGAGGATGGCTCTGATCTGCCCACAGTTATGTCAACTGTTGAAAGAAATGATTCCCAATAAGAAGAGATTCCATGGCTGCTTAGCAGGAAATTACTGCATGTGATGTTGCTAAGCAATCTCATACTGGCTTGACTGCTTGGAAAAATGCTTCTCTGTTGGAAAACCGGGAAAAAGTTGAGGGGTGGTCGGTGGCTGCTGCCTTCTGCTCAGAGCAGAGGAGTCGGGAATAGAGCAAGTAACAGTTCTTGTCCTGTCGGGGCTAATGTGACAGTTATTGAAAGTGAGAGCTCTCCCTCGAGAGCAGCGGCAGCTGCGGGATGGAGGGGAGGAGGCAGCAGGTGATGCACAGGTTGGAGTGAGTCCTGCAGACTGGAGGGGGATGTGCAGAGACAGAGAACCACTCCCCTAGAGACACGGGCTTTGTGGTAAAGCGCCCATGAACATCCTTCCACGGTGAATTTAAATGGTTGTTGAAAATAATACCAACATTTTTGTATAACTTTAGTCAGGGGTTTTGTTCGCCTTTGCCCAGAGGGAAAGAAATTGAAGTTTCTTTTCAAAGGACTGTTTCACCAGTCAAGGCCTGATGACCTTAACATTTCAACTAGGCTGGGAATAGCACAGAAGATGCACAAAAGATAACGACCATTAAGGAACATCAACTCCAAACATCATCCCTGGCATGGTCGAAGACTCCTGTTCCGGGAAAAGAGAGATAAGAGAACAAAGAAAGAGAACCTAATTAACATCGAAGGCAAAGGGATCGATAACCAGTAGGAAACCAAATACTAAGAACTGTGTAACTTGGGACCAATGAACACTGAACCAATTAATTTCTCTGGGTTTTGACTACATAAGTATGTGAAAAATCTAGTAAAGATAATGTGTGATGGAATGATTTTCTCTTCACAACCCAGGCAGTGTATGGATGAAATTATTTCTGTTGCACATCCTGGCCAGACTAAAGTAATGCCTTGATTCTCTAACACTAAAAATGTTGTTGGAGAGTTTTTGTTTTTCCCACAGTTTTAGTGACATGGTGAGTGGGAGCTGTTAGCCCCACAGTTCGGAAACGCACTCTTTGTGTCTGTGGAACCAGAGGCTTGGCTTTGCTGGTCTGTTTAAGAAACTGAACTTTGTTTTAGTATGGAGCAAAGCTCTCGAGATAACAGCTCTTGAGCTACAACAGGCAGCTGCTGGTGAGGCTCTGAACCGTGTGATTTCAGGTGTTTTCCTTCTGATTTCTCTGGTTCTGGAGCAGTAACTTCAGTCCCGCTCACAGGGACACAGGGTAGTGCAAATTCACCCACAGGAAGTGAGGTTTCCCTACCAATTCTCTTTAACCAATTTCTTTTGGACAAATAGTTCTTCTTCCCTTATCCACTGGTTTTCTCCAGTCCTGTCTGATATAAAATACCTCCAGAAGCAGCTACGATTCATTGCTGGATTAATCTATTTGTCCAGAAGATGTCATATCAATGACCATTACAATTTTCCCTGAGCATCACCTAGAAGCAATTTTTCATCTCTGTCCATTCTTCATTATCTCCACTTATTATTTATCTTAAAACAGAAACTCCAATTTCATTAAAAAAGCCTCCAAAATTAAAAATCATTTGCAAAGCTGTTGAGTGTGTTAACATGCCAGTAGGAACTGGGAAGGCAGATGCTGAGTAGGAAGTACATGTTCATCCTGAACTAGCAGGAGCTAGAGCTGTCAGGATGTCCCCTGCCATCTGGCCTGCCGGAGCATGTGGCAGTTTCACAGCTCTCGAGGGAGGACACGCTGTAGAGGCCATAGGATCCTATTATGCTGTTTATGGGGACAAGCCAGACATTTGTCTCGCTGAGACGAGATGTCCGTCGGGGATGCTATAACCACGCTGTCTTTTCCATAGCCCCTTAAAAACTCGGGGATGAAGCTGGTACTTACACAAATGTTGATGATTAGAAAAAAACCCGCGTCGGAGCCCTGGGGGATTTCAGCCAGACACAGATACCAAAACGGGAGGGGACTGAGCCCGCTCCTGCCCGCACAGAGCAGGGGGAGCTGGCCCGGATCGCTACCGGCGCACGGCGCTATGCCGCGGGCAGACCGCGCTTGCGAACCCCGCCAGGCCGGCGGAGCCCTGACACCGCCCCTCTCATTAGCATACCTTCCTCCTCCTCCTCCTTCGCCTCCGCCGGTCGGCCGCAGAGGGGTGCATGCATGGCAGCGGCGCCGGAGCTGCGGCGGCTCCCGGCAACAGCCGCCGCTGCCGAGCCGCGCTCTGCTCCGTGCCAGCGCCCGCAGCGACTTTGCCGCTCCGCAGGCTGCGGAAGCGGGGAGATGTGACGGCGCGCCAGGCGGCGGAACCTTCCCGGCGGCGAAGCAGCGCGGAGCGGAGTCCCCCCAGCCTGCCTTCCCGGTGGGGCGGAGCGGAGCCCCCCTTCCTCCATCCTCGGCGGAGCAGCGCGGAACGGAGTGGAGACCCCCGCCTCTCTTCTTCCTTCCCTGCCTCCTTCCCGCCCCGGCGGCGGCCGCAGCCCGGGGCGGGAGCGCGGATGCGGCGCGGAGCCCGGCGGAGCCCATCGCGGGGCCGGGGCTGGGGCCGTGCGCCGCGAAGAGCGGGGGGATGCGGAGCCCCGCCGCCCGGCACCGCGCCCGCCGCCGGGAGATGCTGCTCGTGTTCGCTCTGTGGCTAGCGTGGCAAGAAGCGCCCGCGGCGCCGACCCCCGCGGCGGAGGACATCACCCGGGGAGTTGTGAGTTAGCAGCGGCCCCCGGCTCCTCTCTGCTCCCCCCTCCCCCGCCACCCGCCTCGCCGGGTACTACCCCACCTTCGGGCACCCCCGGCCCACGCGGCCCTGGCCGAGCTTCGGCGGCTGGAAACTCTCCCTGGCGCGCCCCGCTGCCCGGTACCCGCTTTGCCGCCTGTACCCTCCATCCTACGCTCGCTGATCAGGCCCCTTTTACACCCGCTTGTCCCCTCCAGCATGATCTACGTGGTTCCGCTCGTTGCAGGTGCCCCTCCCCGCGCAGATGGAAGGGTCTGTTTGGCCCCCCCGCACCAGTGCCCCCCACCCCTTGGAAGCCAGAGTCCCCCCTCCCTAGCATCCAGTGCATCCCACCGCACCCAGTGCGCATGGTGCCTCTCCTGCACCCCAGCCTGGTGACCCAAGTTTCCCCCAGCCCAGCATCGTGGGGCAATGGCCTCACCAGCTTTCACACATGGATGGTGATTTCTCAGGCGCTAGGAAAAGGCTGGCCTGTCTCGAGGGCGCCCTGCCTGCCGCGGAGCCACACAAACTCCAACAGCAAGCAGGGCAAAACGGCACATTTGGAGTCAGAGCGATCCCTTAGAACTGAGACATACCTCGGGGATGTGTTAAGGGCTGCTCTATGCCTGCAGCAGGTGGAGGGTTGCCTTCATGGCAGGCGTCTGCACAGCGCGGGCGTCCTTGTAGTCGTGCTTCTCCTCTCACAGATACCTGCTTAGTCTGCAGGGATATAACAAGTTTTAACAGGCATGGAGAGCTTAGGTCATGTCTCTGCCAGGTCATGGTGCCGGCAGAGCACCCACGAATACAGCTTCATCCCCCCTGAGAGGGAAGAAATTAAAGGTTTTCTCCTGGATGAGGAAAAGTTTCTTTTATCAGTTGTAGCTCAGAGACGTCCCGCGACGGTATCAAACCTGGGTATCAGAGAGCCAGCTGTGGCTGGGTGTGGACCGGCAGTCCGGTTTGGAGAAATTCCCTGAAATTCAGTGAATTTCAAAATGCTGCCAGTGCTGTGAAGACGGGAGGGAGGAAGGGTTTGCAGCGCGGCAGGGTTATCTAATGAGCAGGGCTCGTTCAGAGCAGTGCGCCAGGACTCCACCGCCCTGGCTCCAAGTGTGTGCTTCAGCTCACAGGCTCTGGCTCAAACGCCTGCCAGGGAGGACAAAGCCTATCGTTCCCCATCTGTTCCTAGGAGAATAGAAAACGTGGTGAATATAAAGTATTTCTGCATCGTAATCGTGCATTCACTTTCCCCTGTAACCAGATGTTAAAGTTGGAATTAATATTTCATGCAAACAGCACACAAATTGATGTATTCTGCCCCAATCAATTTAACTCAAACTTTGTCTTTGACCTGCTTTTACCATCACTACCGAATATGCCGCACTCAGCTTTTACAGGGTAAATGTTAATACTCGAGGGGCTTATTAGTTACTGATGACATCTTTCAGGCATTAAGGTTCCTTTTTAGTCCTGGAGTAGATTTGAGCACTCTCTCCAAACCCTACTGAAGAGTGTGGGCTGTCTGGCAAAGCCGAAGGTGATGGGGATGATGGTAATAGAGCAGAAGTGAACTGCAGGAGAGTGGAGTTACATTAAATCAAGACTTATTTAGGCTGGAAACCCGACATTAAGGATGTATGATTGGTGTCAGGGTGCTGTCTTCCTCCTGTGGATGTGCTTGCTGGGGCAGAGAATCTCTCCAACTTGAGACAGTATTGGTGGGTTTCCAAAAGGGGTTGAATGTAAATCAGTTTTATGTTTATGCCCTCTACTGAGCATCAGGGAGCAGAGAAGCCAGATATTTTCAGAGGTTTTGTTAGAAAACTACCACTCTCTGGGAAGTGAGAATTTTTTGACATCCACTTTACAAAGCAACTATGAATTTAAAGATCTGTGAGGCATTTAAAATATTGGAAATCTAGGAAGCATGACACCATGGCACTAGGAAGCTCTGCTAACCTTGGAAAATTGTATCCAGCAATTCTGTGCAGAGCACAGTGTCAACAGAGCTTTTATATCCCACATGCTCACCCCTTGCAACCTGGAGATTTTCAGTGCTGAACTTGACTGAAAAGGCCTCTGAGCTCTGTCCTTTTCTCCACTCCTGCCTGAAGTTTGTTTTAAATGAAACAGTGGTGCTGGGCCAAATTAAAGTTCAGCAAAATGGAAGAGAGCTATAATTCAAAGGTAGTGCTTGTTAGCATGCTGCCCAAAGCAATATAATATGGAATGATTCTCCAGATTTCATTACTAGTGGAATATCCTGCCCAGTTTATAAATTTAACTTGATTATTAATGTTTATATTGTTCTGCGTTAGCTGCCCTGACAAAGAACATAAAATAGCAGATGGAACATAGCTTGACTTCAGTGATTCCATTGAATTTCAGTATGCAGCTTTTGAGATTTGTGACTTTGCATTTTGCACTTCTGCCTTTACAGTTAACCCCCAACCCCTCCTCACCACAGCATTCACAAATTGCATCTTTTTATGGCTGTTGAGCTTTGGCGTCTCAGGGGTGCAGGCAATAAAGACTTCCTGTACACTGGTAGTGACTTGGTAATGAGAGCTCTCACTTCACTGGGCTTTGTACCAGGTCTAGAGGGAGGTCTACCTTCAAGCTGTGCTTTTCAGAACAGCTGGCACGTGGAGTCTGAACACCGATGGTATTGACCTGGAGACTGTCTGATTTGTAAGGGAGCCGGCTGTTCCTGCAGGCAGCTCCTGCCCACTGGGCTGCGTTGCTGCTGTTGAGGTGACATGGCTATGAAGGGCAAAACCTGTGGCTTGAGGACGGACTGATGCCTGAGGCTGGGCAACCTTGGCCTCAAGGGGGATGCATTGCCTGGCACAGAGGTTGCCAGACAGGAGTTGATAGTGGGATAGTGGCGTGGTGGTGGTGGTGGTGTCGATATCGCTGAGGTCATCCTCATGGGCTCGGGCATCAGCGGCTGAGGGATGCAGGAGTGCCAGGAAAGTTTTAGTTTGGTTACAAGAGTGGGTGAAGATGACTGTGAGCGGCTTTTTCTTGACTTTGTGGCCAGGGGTGAGGGGAAGGTCTATGTATGCCCCCAGGGCGTTTCTCCAGCTGGGGATTGCTGGGCATTCCTGGGAGCTTGCGTATGCACAGCCTCCTGCTCACAAAGCCCTGTCTGTGTTGCTCCCAGAGAAGTTGCTCCCAGGGGTTGGAGGCATTTGCATTCATCGGTGGAGACCCGCGACCCTTGTCCCTCTCCGCCGTTATCCCAAGTGGCTCTTTGTTTAGGGCAGGGCCCCCGCCATTGTGGCCGCTTCTCATTTGAATGACAAGGATGCATTTGTGGGCAGAGCGAGGTGGCACGGAGCCCTTCGAGGCTGCGTCTCCCCTCCCATCCCCCATCCTCCCTCCCGGCTGGCTGTGGTGGGCCAGGGGAGAGACAGAGGTTCCTCTGTGTCCCCACGTCAGGGAGCAGAGGGACAGGAGGAACAGCAGTTTCCTATGAGTGTGTGCCCTGCATCTCCCAAGTGCCAAATTTCAGAGTAGAAGCCAGCCCAAGGCTCATCCTTGCTGTTTCTGAGGTGCTTTCCCAATCCTGAATAGGGTAGGACCACAGCCGCTGCCGGTTGCCCACGTGCTGCATCCTGGTCCAGCTGCCCTCCTGTCCCACCTGCCCAGAGTCAGCCAAGAACTCTCCTAAACTTCCGCATTTAAGTGTCCAGTGGGGCATGTCCCTGGGACTTGTCTTAGCTCCTGGTTCAAGGCTTGGGGTAATCAGCCTCTTAAAGTAAAATCCTTGTAAAAATGTAGGCAGTTCCCTATATCAGGAGAAAGTACCCTACTTCTTTTGTTTCTGCTAATGGGGAAATTAAAAATTGATATTTCAAGTTGTAGTTTCATTCAGCCTTCTAAAATGGCTAGTCTTTAAGGACAGAATGCTTAATAGAGTCCCTAAACAGCCTTGGAGAGAGGAGCTTTGCTTGGCCCCTCTGCCATTAAAGCACTTCATGCCTTCCCATATGGAGCAGTGCCCATCCCTGGTCCTTTCAAGAAAGCTAAGCTACCGTATTAAAAAAACAATAAAATAAAGTTGCTTGCATTTTAAAGTACCTCTTGAAGCCAAAGTACAATGCAAACTAAATTGACAAAAAGCTGTCTGGAAGCTTTCAAACAGACTGGCTGCTGAAAGCATTTAATCTGGTATTAAAGCCCTGGTTGGTGTGAACCACTCCTTCCCTTTCAGATTTGAGACCTTCATGTACAGTAATGCAATTTCTTCCTGGGCTTGGCTGCTATTGTGCTCCCAGCCATGGGAACTAGCCAGGGTAGTCAGGCCAAATTACTTGCTTTAATGAAATTCTGTCTTTGGGAAGTGTTCAGAGCCAGTGGGTGAAACCCTGCTGTCACCAGGGACTTCCCCACAGTTGGTGCTGGGGATGAAGCAGTGAGCTCCTGTACTGGCCTTACTCCTCATCCCTGGTGGTGTGATGGGAGTAGAAGTTCCTGGCCAGCAGGCCCCCCCTTCCCTGACGGCAGCATGTAGCATGTAGCGGGGCTCTACCTCCATCCTCTCCTTTTGCCCCAAAAATCTCCTCAGGCAAAGGGAGATTACTGCCTGCGTGACTCAGCCTGGATAATTCATTATTCTTCCTCATTAAATTAAATGCACAAAGAGGCAACACCAAATGTGATGCATTCCCATGCAGTCCAGGGCTCTCCTGGTTTAGTGTTGGGTGTGACTCACCGGTGGGACCGTGTGTGTTGGCTCTGCAGAGGACAAGGGGTGACATGGGTGTGACATAGGTGAGGTAGTCATGAGACTGGAGGGCTTGGCTGTCTGTGACACCCTGTTTGTCCTGGCAGGTTCATAACTGCCAGCGGCCGCTCACTGTGACTCATCATCAGGGCCATGCGCTAATTTCTCATTGTTTACTCATTGGCAAAAGTGCTGCAGGAATGGATGGGGCTCTGTGGCTCCAGGAAAGGTCATGCTGTGGTTAAGGGAACCTTTATTTCTGGATGCTGTGGGAGCAGATGTGTACCTCGTGTCCTGGCTGGCCCTGTGGAGGTGACATGAAAGGGAAAAGCCATCACATCTCAGCTGATGATGAGCATGTGCCACCACATCGTCGCTTCTTAAAGGGTCTTGCTCAGACTAGGGCACCACTTGAAAGCTTAGGATTTTCTTTCAAAATAACCTGAGATCTGACAGCAGCAGTTCTCAAAATTCTTTCTTTAATCAAAATCACTTAAAATGGGTAGATTTGGGAGTTTCAGAATCTCTTGCTGCTGCACACGTGCCAGCTGCATCTTCTTTGTCCCAGATTTTTATGAGGATTGTCTGTTTTCTGGGTCAGAGAATTAAGAGATTTGATGTTATATTAAAAAAACCCACACCAAACCACATATGCAAAGTTAAATCCTGTTCAAAACAAAGCAGACATGCAGGGGCGAGGGGAAGGAGCTGCTGAAGGTCCAGAGAGCTTTAGATCCGAATGAGAAACTGCCTTTGACAATGGGTTTGTTCTGAGGGAAGACCTGACGTGGAGTAAATGCCAGCATTCACCAAGGAATGTGGTCTACAGATGTGATTCTGGCTTTTTAATTACTCATGATGACTTAATAGAAAAGAACCCTATTAAATCTGAGGAACGTCCTGTGTCAGAATACGCCATGTGCACAGAAAATTGTTCTTCCAGGAAACCTAGAGATGACCTACAGCTCCTGGTGACAACAGTCCAAATACAGTGACTTGGGAAGTGGCAGTATATTTAGAATTTTTTTTAATACTGTTTTTACGAAAGGGAGTTTCTGCCTGTTTCTGATGGTCAGCGGTCAGTCAAGAGTTCTTCACACTGGCTCACATACTATTTCATCCTGCCAATATTGATCTTCTGCGTGAACAAAAGCAATTTTACTTGTGTCACAGGGCCCTTGCTCGAAGGTGATGTACATGTTTAGATTATATTGTCTTGTCATTTAACAAACCCCAGCTGGCAGCTCTGTGGTTCATCTCCCAGCTGCCAAAGATCATCCAACAGCACTGGTGCTGCTGTTACAACCTGATTTTGCTCTGAGATCCAAGTGTGTTCTATGCAGCCTGCTACACACATCCTTCTTTAAGGATACAGGACAAAAGTCTTCCTCATCCAAAACAGAAGTGGGGGATAAGTGGACTGCTTTACCCATAGGTTTGTCTTTGTGAAGGTTGCCTGTCATGCACCGTGATGGGGGCATTTAACCCCCATGCATCTTCCCCAGGGCTCACATCCAAAATCACCTGGCTCTGTAGTTTTTCACTTTCTACCTCATGCCTCTGGCTGGAGATGGCAGACTATCAAGAGGTCAACAGGAAACTTCAAAGGCTGTTTGCAGACTTGAGGGATTTCACTGTCCAATGGCTGAGGAAGCAGATCTCAGGATGGTGCTAGGACCAAGGGAGTAGCTGAACCCTGGAGGGGACACAAATGGGATAAAAAGATGAAAAAGACCAGTGTGTGAGGAAAGGAGCTCTTTTGAGAGGAAAACCTGGAAACACTCTTCTAAGGAGGCATCCACTTGATTGACAGCTGTAGACTTTCCAAAATACTGCAAGTTCTATGCTATAGTGCTTGTTCTTGACTGTCTACGTATCAGTCAACCCTTCATGAAGATTTGCTTTTCTCAGTGAGGTGCTGTTATGCGGAAGTTCTACTGCTGATGGTGTGGTTGAAGTACATCTCAGGAGACAGATTCTCCTGTTTTCTTCAAAATGGAAGCCATGACTTCTCTGAGCTGCTGGGTGACTCTGCTGGACTCCTCCACAGCTATATGTACTAAAAACTTGGATGACTGCTGGGATTAAAGGTGTAACACAAGAAAATGCTCCTTTGGTCTTTCTGTAGCTACTGGGAAGTTTAGTTACAGGATCCCAACAAAAGCAGAAAAAGGAAAATGATACCATGACCACTAGAGACAATCCCACTATAACTCCAGATCTAATTACCTGTAGCACTGGAGTTGATGTATTTGTTCTTTGGGAAAGGGTGTCAGGTCTCATTTGTCACTGAGCAAGAAAAAACCAGCAGTCTCCAGTGGTTTTTTTGAGTCCACCACATGCTATCTCCTCTGGAGGTACTTCTTCCATTCCACATTAGTCATGTCCTGGCTGGTGCTTGGTCAAGGCTGTCTTTGACAAGGCTTGTGGTGGGGAACATGGGCGCTCCCACCAGCCCTTAGGCTTGTTCCCATCGTGTTACTTGTGTTTACTTTGTCATTTCTGTTCCTCCATCATGCTCACAGTGTCCCTCTGGCACATCTGCCACAGTAGGACAATCAGTGATGATGCTCAAAAAGCGTTTTTTTCTCCTTTGATAAACTCTCTGCATTAAGCTGGCTTTTATTTTTCTTGTTTGTTCTCCATTTTGATGCTGCTTGGCAAATTCCATCATGCTCTGTACTGAGCCATGCTGTCTCTAAGTCCTTATGACTTTATGATGCTTGTATCCCCAATCGTTTGTTCTGTTTGTGCTGTATATTGAGTTCTGTACAGACTGATTCTGAGAGCGAAACTGGGAAAGAAGATGCATGGAGAAGGACACTCCAAGACAATCTACCTTTGCATCTTTCACATCAGAGACGCCTTTTTGTTCATAAGTTAGAGGGTTCACAAAAGGGAAGTTCCTCACAGACACACCTATGAAATGGCAACATGTTTTATATGAAGGCACAGCTAAAGAGAGGTAGGTGGTTTGGGACTTTTGCCACATTTTTTTAATGCTGCAGCAATGTATCCTCCAGGTCTGATCAATGATACTCCAAAATGAGGAATCTTGCCCAGCCTCAGCCAGGACTGAATTGTACAGCAATCTAGTCCTTCTTCCCAGCTGGGATGCATGTCACATTTCATGACAGAATGACGGGACTGTCAGAGAATCTCTTGCTGTTTTGGCATTTCTGATACACCTCGTGCTTTGGTACACACTCAGTGTCCAGAAAGATCAAGATAATCTAGAGGAAACCAACTGTCATGCTCCAGCATCCTGTATGGGCAGTGAAGAGGTCAGCAATGATTTGTGCAGCCTTCTACATGCTCACCTGGGTTAAGAACTCACCCAAGAAGATACTGAAATTTTCTTTGTCTGCCTAAAGTTCACAGCATCAAGTTTCTGATCTGCCAGATTCTGTGGCATGAGATGTAGTTTTTGACCAAGCAGCTTCATCAGTTCCTGGAAGGAGACCTGAGCTCTGAGCTCCAGGTCAGAGTCAAAAGCATCCTTTGTGAAGGGTAATCCAGTCCAGACTGGAGTTGGGTGGCTTTTCTGTGTTTCTCATTAGCATTTTTATTACTGGGGGAGGGGTCAGGGGGCCACTTTCACTGCTTTATCTCTTCCCAGCAAAGTCATTCCATGCATCAGGAGCCCAGCACACCCTTCAGACAAAGCTCTTTCCCCAGAGGAATAACTCCATAAGATTCATGCTCCTTGCCTGGTCTGTGCACGGGGCTGTGGAGGTTGGAGAAAACAGGTGCCAGTGGGTGCCCCTCCACAACCCCCGAGGAACGCCCCTTGGTATTGGCAGAGCTATTCCAAAAAATTGCTTTTTTGAGCAAAAGGAGTTTATTTCTGCAATAGCGAACGTCTTGGTGACTCACGGCTCCGGAGTCGAGATCTCCTGGGAGATGTGCATCAGCCGCTTTCCTTCTGCAGAAAAAACCCTGGGCGAGACCCCGGCCCCGGCCCCGGCTCCGGCTCCCACCGCCGCGGGGACGGGGACGGAGCGGGCTGCGCCGCTCTAGGGACATAGGAGCGTCTCGTCGGTGTCGTGCCGATGCCCTCTTGTGGAAACTGAGAAAATATCCAAGAAAATATGCTGGTGCTGGGCTGGGAGAGGTGGATAGAAGCCCACCCGTAGAAGCAGGGAGAAGTTCTGGGTGCTCTCCTGGGGCCGCACTGTGCCCCCTCCAGCTGCAGCCTGAGAGCCTTTGTCACTGCTGTCAATGGTATTGACACTAGGAGATGCTATTAACTGAACCCCTAGGGGCAGGGGGTGCCAGGTCTCAAATCCTGCGCCTTGTGCACACCTTTGGTGGCTGAATCTCTGTATGGTGCCAGCTGTCTATACTTTAAATGGGTAAAGTTCCCTATGTGCCTCAGCCCCTCCTTGCTGTTGTTCTGCAGTAGTTCCCACTTCCCTCATAGCAAACACCTTTATCAACAGCAGTACAAACTTCTCTTGAACAAGCACTAAGCCTGCCAGGTGTCCTCTGTAGTTGCAGGGCAGGGACAGACCCCAACTTCAGCAGCTCTGCTGCTTTTCTTAAGAAGACATCATGCTGCTTTGGTTGTCTTCTGAAAATGTCAGTGGGTGAATGTGCCCAGGGTACCACAGGGCCAGCATGCTGGCTCTTGCCTTCACAGACCCCAGCCCTGAGTCATACACAGCAGCTCTGGCTGCAGAGGGTGGTGATGCGCAGCAGCTCTGGAGCAAACCTGCAGGTGCCAAGGGGCTTCTGATCCTGCCACCCACCTTGCTCCCAAGCCTCTTTGTAACAGCTGGCAGAAACGGTGCTGTGCTGGGTAGGAAACACCAGCCCAGCACTGTCAGTCTGTTCTCCATCCTCTGTTCTGGTTTCCTAGCCCTGTGGTGAGCCATGTGCCTGTCTCCCATTGCCACTGCAGAACAGCCCTGGCAGTAGATCTGGCTCTGCTGCCCAGGAGCCCCATTCCCACAGCTCCCTTGAGTTCAAGTTCTCCTTATCTCCTCCACATTTCTCTTCCATTTAATTTATTAATATCCTTTAAAAGGCTGCCTACTTTAAATGTCTAAAGAATTTAACGGTTAAAACCAATTGTCTCCTGCATTTTCCAGACTTGGCAGCACCTCCCCCTTCCATGCTTTCCTGGAAAGCAGTGTCTATAAAAGCCCATCCGTGCTGGTTAGGTCACAAGTGCCAGCCCAGGAAGGGGCTGTACATTATCAGAGGTGAAACGGAGCCAGCATGTGGAACTGAGTGGAATTCATCTAGAGTCCTTGTGGTGACTTGCTGTCCCTCCTGTATCATACCTGTCTGTGTGATTACAGATACTCATTTTTGCTTGTGTGTTTAGTGTGTTCAGTTCTTTGGGCAAGGACATCTGTTTTTTTTGTTGTTGTTGTTGTTGTTGCTCTGCAATTGTCTCTCAGACTGTAGGTTATGTAGACTCATACTGTGTCTGAACTCTGACAATCCTGAATTCATTTCCTTTTGTGGAGAAACAATAATATAATTCTGAGGTTGTGCTGAGGGAATTCAGTGTTGGGAGCCAGACTTGTTCAGAGCCAGGCTTGAAGGGGGACAAGGAGCTGAGCTCACATGCCCAGAGAGGTTTGGATCTTATTCAGAGCTAAGAGATACAACTGCAGAAATTTAATTACATTGCAAACCCCTTCAAAGCATAGTTCTGGCAAAATTGCCAGCTCTGCTGTGCAGCAGGTAGGATGCTTGAACAACCTCCACAGGGATCTGTTACAGAATAACAAATGTTTCTTTATCTGGATGGTTGCAAGAGCAGCAACCAAAGAAAATCCATAAGGCACGCACCTCCTCCCCAGAGTAGCCTTGAACTCTAAAGAGCAAACTAATTGGCAGCCAGGTCTGCAGCACATCACCTTGGGATGCTCCAAAGAACTGGAAGTTGCTGGGTAGCAGCTGGGAGTGGGGTGATATATTGGCTTGGACAACCCGGGGAAGGGTTCAGGGTCTCACTGCCATCTGTGGGTGATGAAGCTGGGCTGGTGGGGAGCTCTGAGTATGGGTTGGTGCAGAGGACATCTCAGTTGGCAAATTTGCCATATATTGGTTATAGCCAAAAAAACAAAAAAAAAAAAGTGACTGCTACAGCCATGACTGAGCCTGGAGAATTTGTAGTAGTAAAGTCAGTGGCAGCTGGAATAAAATATGACCCAGCTGGTTCCCGTATGAGGATGAGGACAGGTGAAATGGCTCTGTTGACAAAATCCAAATAACTCAATTTTTCAAGGGCTTTAGGTCTCTGTCCACACTGTTCTAAAGAAGGACCTCATTCCTGGGGCACTCTGTTGTGGCAACAGCAACAGCACTTTCTGCTGTCATTGTATTATCACAGGCCAGACAGGACATGCTCAAACCATCCTAAAAGTGGTGACCAGAACTGGCCTATCTTTGGTGAATGTGTAGAAACAGAGCTGCTCAGCTGAGGAACCACTGCTGGTTCTCACCTTATTTTCATGGGGCATAAGGGCCTATTGGCCAGGGGAAATGGTGATTCTGCTCCTAATGAAGAAGCATAAGGAAAATTAGTTGTTTCCATAACATCAAAACAGCAGGGGGAACCTGGTGAATTCAGTCTCCCCAAGCCTGACTTGCTGGCAATACAGCAGGGCAGGCAGCAACCTCAGCAGGAGCAGCAACTAAGGCAGCTGCAAACAAATCCTTTAAAAACTCTCCTGACATAAATAAACATGGAAAGTAAATTATGTCCCCAGCAGTCTGCCCTCAACTGATGGGAAACAAGCTGCATTAACAAAGTAGTTCAATAAGCTGGAAGAACTTCAGAAGAAATCTGCTCGCCAGCCCCAGGAGAAGGGGGAGTGCTGCCTGCAAGCATGCAAAGGAGGTTATGAAATGTGGTAGAGCATGAAGCCATACATTGCAAAAGTACTCACAACTTGAATTATGAGTGATGATGGTTTTTCTATGAGAAAGAGCAGAAAGGAGAGGTGGTGTTGGTTGCTGATGGTCAATGTGAAAGTGTGAGGGCAAGAGTGCCAGGTTTGCATTCTGAACTTTGGAGCTGTGATATGAGCAGTAATCGTTTTGTGTAGGGGAATAGGCCATGAATTAAGATATAAACTCTCCTGAAGGACTTGGTGATGTAAATGCCATCCCCAGAGGTGCAGCAGTAGGTGCCTGGGCAGAGGGGCTGTAGGGGGCCTGCTCCTGCCATCACAGGCAGCTGTCCTGGCTCTTTGCGGCACAGAAAACCTTGAAATTCAGCCCCAGCCCGCCCTGCTCCTTCCTGCTTCCCACTGTTCCAGCTATCTCCTGCTTCATCTTTTAATTAGACAGGACTGGGAATTACCAGTATTCAGAGGTTCCTGAAAGTTTCTCTCTTACAGCAACATCTGGATGCATTGGAGCAGTTACTGTTTCTTTTATTCACTATTGCATTTCTCTGACTTCACTAGAAAATTCCTTTTGGTCATTAAAAGACCTGGCAAAACCAGCCAACCCTTTGTTTTTTGGGGCCAGGAAGTTTTCAGCAGGTAGGGGTGGAGCCTGCCCACAGCACCTAGAGCAGGTTCCTGCCTGCAGGATATAGAATTGGGCCATCATGGAGCAGGCGGGCACAGGCATTGCCGGGGTGATCCCAGAGCATTCCTCCATACCGACATTAGCAAATGCTCCAGGTTTGTCTGTGGGAGAGATTTGGGGGAAACTCATCATCCAGGTGGTCATTCAGATGAAGTTTTGCCCGCAGTTCATCTAGCTGCAAATGTTTTTTCACCATGTTGCAGAACCAGTTTAGACTGTTTTCTGCACTCTGTTTAATGCCAGCTGTGGTTTCATTAGCATTACTGGCAAAACCTAACAGTACTTTGAAATATGTCCTAATTTCCCATCTTACTGTAGAGCTGAAGGCTTGCCTGTGCTCCTTGTACTACACACATGGAAAAGCAGCAAATCCAGAGCAATCTCTCACAGCAGGTGGATGCACTCATCTCCTTTTGCAGTGCTACAGAGCTGTATCAGCAGCTTCTTTTACATCTGCCCCTTACCTGAGCCAGAGGCAGAGCGCAGGGGCCTAGGGAAAGGATTGGTGGAAGCAGGGGCTCAGAGAAGCACTCCACATCACTCTCCTTCCATTGAGTAATGCAAAAATTATCAGTTTGAGGAGGTCTTGCCTCAGTGATGGAGAAGCAAAAAGGTTCTCTGTGATGGCAATTGGGCTGATCCAGTTTGGTAGCTTGAAAGCACTGATTCAGCAATTAGTAAAATATGCACTTGCTTTGATAACAGCTAATTTATTCACATGCATAAAACTTAAGCACCTGCTTATTCCATTGACCTCACTGGGCTTTAGACACAAATGCTCACTGTAGCAGGACCAAGAGAGAGGAAAATAGCCCAACGAAACACAGCACAGTCTTCCATCTCCAGGTGTCTGTTGTTTTTACCGTTACATTTTCAATACAGCTTCACTGGAGGAAATGAATGCAATGAAAAAGTAAAATGTAAAAGCCTGGCTGCATGGATACCTGTGGTGAAAGTCTGACTTCCACTGGGGTAGAGGCTGTATGGATGAATTTGTTTTTAATTTCATTATATTGGAAGGAAAAAAATGGAGGCAGATACATGAAAAATTAAGGTGTGCTTCATATCTTGTGTAATTAGCAAAGCTGACAAACATAATTAGAAAAATTTGTCTGTTAAGTAAATACTGATTGTGGGTGAGGATAACTAGCAGTGTTTCCTCCAGGAACAGCTGAGTGGTGTTGTAGGAAGACTGATAGAAATGGTGCTGAAGGCAATCTTGCCCCAATATATTGTAACTGTGTTATTTACCAAAGATTGGGAATAGCCTTGCCCTCCCAGCTATGGGTGTGACAAAGAGTGATTTAGCTGGGAGGGAGTCAGTTGGAGTCTGCTGGCTGTGCTGGGAGGAGGAAGGGACAGGAGGTTGTGTGAAGGACAGAAAGGGTCAAGATGCCGCACGTAGGACAGAACAGGGTTAGGCGGCTGTGCTAGGGATAGGAAGGAGCCAGCCAGAATTGGAGAAGGAGAGAAGGAGCCAGAGCTGTGTGGAGCTGGACATGGGACGCTACAGAGAAAAGGTATGAGAGACTTCAGATAACAAGGTGCCAATGCTTGGAGCCTTCTGATGTTTTTAATATAGAGCATTTTGAGTGCAGCGTCTGTCCTGACTTCTGCAAGATGAGGGTCCTGCTTCAGCTCTCTTGGGTTTATTTTGCAGGGATGCTGGTACCCAGCAGCTGCTCTCAGTGCTCAGGAACTTCTTTGTTTGATGTGCTGTAACAACTTCTCTATCCTAAGTACAACGTTGTTGTGCCAGAGAGCTTTGATAGGGAATGTTCCTGCCCAGCACAATCTGGATAGCCGGTTAGGGTCTCCAGGGCAGGGAGGACTCTGCAGCTGGAGGTTTCTTTCCTTTGTCTCTCTCTGCAGCTTACAAGCTGGTGTTAAAAACTCAGTGGCAGGCTCTCCTTGCCTTGGTGCATGCCAAAGGCTTCTCTTGTATTTTGATGATCGCCAAGAGATGTTTTTCTTGCACAGGCTCCTCGGCTGCAGCTTCTAAATGAGCTTATACAGTTTGGAGGAGCTGTATGTTGCTACCCTCTGGGTGCAGTACTGGTGGTTTGACATTAAAATATCAGATGCTGAGAGAGTTTTCAGTGGCCTCATTCCAAGACTGCTGCTTTTAGAAGAATTGGTGCCTTGTTGTGCATTAAATTATTTATAAATTGTTCTGTTGGTGACTGGAATTGAGAATTAAAATGTATACGTGAGAAAAAGTTTTCAATAATGAAATAAGGTAACAAAAAGATAAAGTTTTTTTATGCATAATTAAAATGATACATAACTGTATCTTCTTTATGTAGCTGCTTCAGCATCTCAACTAACTTATTAGGCTGAGTAGCAGCCCCTGAATCCTCCCCCTGTCCAAGTTTGGCGGCTGCTGCTGCTGCTAAAGATGCTGCAGATCTGAGTAGGGCTCTGGCTCATGACTTGGGGACAGTGGTCCCATCTTATCCCTTTTCCCCAATTTCTGGGCTTGGAAAATGGAACCTCATATGACAAGGCAGAAGGATGAAGTCTTCAATTTGCTCAATAAGCTGTTTTTATCATATCCCTTTATTAGTGTGTTCCTCTTTCAGGTGTCAAGGTGCTCAGAGCCTTCTGAGGGTGCACTAAGCATTTCAGACATCCCCTTATGAGAAGCAGCAAATCTCTTCTCCTTGTCTATTTCTTGGCATGATGTAGAGTTCAGACACTGAACTGCAGGAGGCTGGACTGCAAGTAATTTTCTCAGGATAGGCAGCTCTCCTGCAGGCATGTAGTTGATGGGCAGTGGCTGTTGAAAGAAGCTGGACCAAAAACCTTCTTAAATACTACTCTGGAGCATCCTGTACCTGTAATGGAAAATACAGTATCCTGCTCCTGTGGAGCAGGTTTTCTGCGAGTGGTGAGGGATTATGTGGAGGGATCACTGCCCCACAGGTCCTTGGGTACAGAGCCCCAGAGAGTGTCTGGCCATACTGGATCTGCTCAGTCCCTCTTAACAAAACAAGGGGGCAGGGAAAGGTAGTGCCTGAGATTTGCCCTGGAGTCCCTTGGAGACTCTTGGTCAGAAAAGCCACAAAATGAGCTTGAATAACAGCATAGTCATCCAGCTCTTTAATTAAAAAAATGTGGTTTCACCACTTCTGTAGCTGGTCCCAGCTGTAGCCGGTCCCAGCTGTAGCCGGGACTGTGGTAAGTGCGCAAATACAAAGAAATATTATTTATTTCCTGCAAATTTTCTATTTTGCCTCGAAGCCCGAAGTCTTGCCAGTGCCAGACCCCACACGGGGTTGCACTTTATGCTTTCAGTACTTCAAGCTACACAAAAGATTTGTGGACATCTGCGTTCACAGAGATAATTTAAGCTTTAACCTTTCCTTACAAGATGTGTGTCCTTGTCTTTCTGTAAAGTCCACCCTTACGTAACATTAGAATGCACTTACTCATTGGGGCTCTGGGGAAGGCTTCTGTCCCTGGATGCTCTCCGTCTACCCA
Organism: Cettia cetti; assembly: GCA_013401135.1. Classification (NCBI taxonomy): domain Eukaryota; kingdom Metazoa; phylum Chordata; class Aves; order Passeriformes; family Sylviidae; genus Cettia; species Cettia cetti. The sequence continues at coordinate 42,157 of VZUI01014175.1, read as the reverse complement.
CCTCATTCCCCACAGCTTCACCTGTCCAAGTATTAAGGAATTTTGACTTTACCTCTGCTGAGGTCCCCGATGTTGTGATCCCTGGCTGCTATGTGCCCAGATCCTGCCCGCATTAGCCAGGACGGTGCTCAGTCCTGTTTGCTGGGCTGTGTGCGGGGAGCCAGTGGAGCCTCCAGCAGCAAAAGGAGGCTGAAGCCACACACTTAAATATTTTTCTTGCTGCTCAGATCAAATACATCTTGAATTTACTCTGCTTTATGTTGTTTGAACTTTTCTTGTCCAAAGACCTTGCTTGCTTTCCCCAAATACTTTCGGTTTGCTATAGTGGCGGATTGATTGCTGGAAATGCTTTGATCGGGATGCTCAAGTCGTTAGGGATCATCTCTAATGTTCTGGGCACAGCCAAGAGGATGGGTGTGAGGGAGCAAGGAGCCATGTGCCTATGTGACAGTATCTGATCCCCAGGGGGAATCATTTTGGCTTTGTGGGCAGCATCGCCCTGGAGCGCTTGGCAAGCCAAGTGGGATGCAGATGCTGCACACGGACTATTGCTGCTGGGGGAATAACTGCACCAGTGATGATCCTGGCTGGAACAGCACACCATGGAAAGACCCCAGGCTCTTGCAATGTGCCTGCTCCTGTCTGCTGAAGGCCTGGGGTGTTGGAGAACAGCAGGAGATGGTGAACTTGTCAGCATCCTTGGGGATGAGGCTTATCCCAGAACCAGTTCCTTCTTGAACCAGCCTTGGCTTTAGTAATCTCTGGAATGCAGGTCACTGCTGCAGTTTTCTATTCAGCCAGATCTTCATTGGAATCTCTTTGTTTTTGGCTGACACTTGCCTTCAACTACTCTGTGATGCCTTTATAAGGGTGAGCCATACTTTCTTTGTGCCTTCTCCTTGCACTTCCCAACCCACCTTGCAGGCTGCTTTTCCATATGCCAGGATTTGGGGGTGACCTGGTGGTGCCTGCCCACTTGACTGCATGGCCCCCCAAGCTGTCATATGTGTTGCTCATGCCCTGAGAGCTGGGAAGCTGCTTTAATGCTTCTTGTAGTACAAGATGATGGCATACAACGTGCTCACTTAGAGCAAACAAAAAGTCTATTAAAATGGGCCCTGCTGGGGTTACTATGGGCATCTGCCTGTTGTTGCCTTTGTGGTTGTGGCTTTTAGTCATATTACATTGTGTCAGAGCAATCTGAATAGATTTTTTTTTCTGTTCCTCTTTTTCTGTTCCTCCTTCTTTATCCAGCCATCCATCAAAGGATGCCTTTTATGGACATGTTTGTACTCCCACATGGTGTGAGCAGTGACCATGGTTGAAGCTGGGTCTGACTGGGATAATGGAGAAGTGACTCCTAAGAGACCTGGATGGTCACATGTTGGGGAGAAATCCTAACTCCTTTTGAGCTGTAGGAGTTTTGCACTGGTCTCAGAGGAGCTGATATTTCACCCTTTCTTTGCCTGCCCTGTTCCTCCCAAAACCTCCCAGCCCATGAAATGAAGATTGTGGCAGTAGAAGGGCTGGATTGTGTTCAGTGCTGGTCTTCCAGAGAAAAGACAGTTTATAGCCATGGAACAGAGAGAAAAATACAGTCTTCTAGCCTTTTTCCTTCTTGTCATGATGAGGACTTGATTTTCAGCTCTCTCTCTGTAGGGATGAGTGGGGAGGAGTACTCAGCTCCATCCCTCTGGCTCCATCGCCTCTCAGTGCAGTGTTTCTCCTCCAGTTGGTCTGATAGACTTAGGCTCACATTTTGTTTTTTAGACTGTACACTCTACTGGTTTTTTTTCTGAGTTGGTTGCAGGGAAACTGCAACCTGCTTATTTTCACACCATGTTTCCTTCCAGAACTGTGGCATAAGCTCCATGCTGGTGGGCTTTCCTCTTTATTTCAGAAGTTTGGAGAAAGAAGCATGTCCTTCCTTTCAGTATACAGCTGGACTCATGATCTGATGTGGTGGTTGAGATGAGGGTTGCCAGGGAAGGACACTAGCTCCTGGAATATTGGTGGGATTACAGGTCCTGCTGCTCCAGCTCTGAGCCCGTCCTTTGAAGGGCAGATGTACTCTCAGCTCCACACAGCCCTATCCATAATCATATATGAAATGCTGCCTCTAAATTCCTTCTTGGCTGTTGTCAGTCAGTAATTAAAGCCTGATATATATTAACTGATTTGATTTCTTTCTTCTCTCTCCATGCCACTACGTGGCTTTGTACAGCTTGAAATGTTCCTGATGGTTGTAAAATTATCTTGGTTATTTTTAAAAGTCTGTATTTGCTTCTTAATAAAGCCTTGAGCCTATGGGCTGCAAAAGATTCACTTTTATTTTTGTTGAGCTAAAAGGCATTAATTCACAGAATATGCACATCAGAATGCTGTCCTGACATGGAGCAAGTCCTGCCTGTGAGATTTCTTCTCTTGTCTTCTAAATGGGATTTGACACCTCCTTTTATTGCTTTGAAAGCTCAGCCCGATGGATAGATTGGTCAAAGTCAAGGGAGGACTTTGTATAAAAACAAGAAAAAAGGTCAAAAATAAGTTTTGGGATGACTGAGATCAGCACAAGCTGTGGGAGGCCATCTCTCTCTGGGTTATCAGGCCAAGTGCAGTAGAAGAGGATGGGACTCTGATATCTGACTGCCATGGGGTGACTTTACTGTTGCAGCAGGTCAGTTGTTCTTCTCCCATGCTTGTTTTGGTCCTGCTGTACCTGGTTAGTGGAGAAGCCTCGTGTTGCCTGTGGCAGAGTTAATCCAGGGGAAGAAGGAGAAGCCAAAGACACAGCAGTTTCCTTGATTCATTTTTTAATTGGATGTGCGGAGAAAGGGGAGCCACATGCTACCTGAATTTCCTTGCCCTACAAATTAACAGTCACATTGCCATATCTCCAGCCTGCTACAGCTTTGCATTAATTTTAACACAGAGATGAAGATAAAAGGATACTGTCCACGGACCTTCCTTTGTGTTTCCCTGTCCTTGGTGCAGCACTAGTCCTTCAGATGGGAATGGCTCTGAGGGATTTCCAGCCTGAGCCTGTAGCTCACTCAGGGAATGCTGGCTGCTGGGGGAGAGTGCAGCTCTCTTAGACCTGATCCCAGCACAGCAGCCAGGATTTCCACTGCTGACAGAGTCTGGAGCAGTGAGGAAATCAGTGGCTAGGAGTGAACAGGCAGTCATGCTGCAGGTCAGGCATCATGCAATGCTCAGGCACCTCCAGAAGCTGGGCAGAGAAGGTTTCTGCTGGCTTTGTTCCCCTCCTTGAACTAATTGAACTAGTCTGGTCTTTGTCCCCTCATGAATTGGCCAACACTGCCCTCAATAGCAAAATCCAATTGACTTTGCCACTCCTGAGTTTTATTTCATTAAGAGCACAAATGCTTTTGTTTGGGGATCCTTGGGGTGCCCCCATGCCTCAGTTTCTCTGCCTCAAGCTATCCACTGTGTCAGGCCATGGTCAGCAAGCCATGCTGAGGGCTTGTTTACAAAGCAGAAAGGAGAGGGGGACGATGGCCAAAGGCATTCACTTAACAACATAAAAGAGAGAAAGGAAAAAGGCTCTTTCAAACTCCTCACTCTTCTCATACAGCCAGCTGACCTACCCTCATTAAACACAGGCAGTCACCTGCGTTTCTATTCACAGAAAGCTGGTTTCTTGTGGAAAATTCACAGGACAACAGACAAACACAGTGCTTTTCCCAAGTCGTACAAGCTTCCCCTATAAATGATGGCATTAAATACAGAAAAGGAAGCACATGGGATTTGTTAACTATTATGGTCTCGTCAGTGGTGATAAAGAGCCAGCTGAGAGCATCACTGCTTTGCCACTTCCCCAGCAAAGGCCTGTCAGTTGCAGATGCTGCCCAAGAGATGAAAAATAATGCTAATTTTTCTTTTAGCCAGATTAAAAAAAAAAAAACTTAACAGTTTTGTTTAAACCTGCTGCTTTAACCAGGAAAAAAAGACAGATAATAATGTGTAACATGAAGTGCTGCTGCAAATGAGTTCTGAGAGACATTGAGGTTTGGTGGCTGGGACATCTGACCAGAAGGTAGGGAAAATATGCTCCCCACAGTGTACTCCAGCCCACCTCTTCTCCTCCCTGTTTCCTTTTTGCCGTTTCTGCACCTGACATGGTGAGATCTCCCTGGAGGAAGAACAGGATCTGTGTACCCTGTGGGGCAGCAGTCTCAGAGCCAGTGATACGACTGCTCATTGAGGCACATTGGTGATCCTTATGCTAGAGGAATGTTCGTTTTGGTGCTGCTAGATTAGCAATGACAAATATGTGATGGGCAATCAATGTTAAAACCTAAATTTGCTTTAACTTAGGGGTATGTGTTTTGATTTCATTGGTTTTTTTACCAAGAACAAGGTTAACTTGCTTTAATGGCTTGATCACCGAACTTGTCCTAGTTAAGCTTTGAAAGTTGCATCCCTTTGAGGAGGAGGGACCATGTCCTACCTTGGTGGCTGCTGTTGTGGCCTTTCTTGGGGTCAGCTGTCTGCCAGAGTGGGTTAATTGCACCACAGCACCAGCAGATCTGATCACACCAAGATGCCTGTGCCTTTGATATGGAAGAAAATAAAGGATAATGTCTACACCAGTGGCTGTGGCATGTAGGAAAGAAAACCCCAAAATAACAAACACTGAACAAAACAAAGCTAATGGATTATCACAGCTAGACAGGGCTCATTATCTAACCTATTTAAAGCTGTTTGAAAGCTTTCTGTGGTACCCTTGCTGGATGTACCGCAAAACATCTTCTAAATGGCAGGACTGGAGCTGTAGAAAGTGGCAGGTGTCTGGAAATATCAAATTGGCTCATTCCTGTGGTAAAGAGGGGGGAGTAATACTTACTGATATTGTTATGGCTCTCCTCCACCAGCTGCCATTTGAGCACAGCAGCATCCTTCCTTTTGCAAGCAAAGCAGGAAGAGGGACAGGACTCACCCTGCTCTTTAGGGGGAAGAAACTAATTACCTGCATTTCTGAACAAGGTTGGTGGTGGTCAAAGCAAAACCCTATGCCATGCAGTCAGCAGAACTTGGTGCTTTGCCTTGGTGCCTCCAAGGACATGCACATTATGTTGTCTTCAACCTTTCTGGCAGATTTTGCTGGTCTTCCTGTTGTAGTATCACCATTCCAAGTCCTTGAGCCCTAGGGTGCTGCAGCCGTGGGCACACACGGGTCCTCACCCCTGTGTCTTTCCCAGTTTTGGAAATAGGTATGTCAGCAAATTGTGGGCAGTTTGTGTAGTCGAACTGGACCTGTAGATTCTGCGGTGGCAGAGTGATGCTGGTTTGTTTCTGAACAAGGTTTAGTAGGAGATGAGATTGTTCTTGTGGTATTTAGGGCAGGAGACAGGAGGTCTGGACAGTTGGCTCCCATATAGTTAACAACTTGTACTTGATAGATACAGCCAAAGAGAGCAGTGGCCCACTTAACATGCCAGGGCATGTCTCTGCTTCCTGGTGTCACAAGGAGAAGGAGTCTGCTTGTGATGTGATATAGATGACCACTTTCACATTTTCAATCTAATGTGTTGACAGACCTTGTGTCATGAAGCTGTAGAGGTAAAAATATATGGTCCTAAAAAAAAAAAAAAAAGCCAAAATAAACCTGGCGTGATTAAGTGTATCCAATTTACCAGATAGATTTCTGCTCTGCTGTGCAGGGTGCTCTCTTCCAGGAATTTCTCTGCATTTTGTATTCTGCTTACGTAGGAATGCGAGTTCTCTCCATTTAATGGGTTTGATTGATATCAAAAGATAGTCTAGAATAGTTCCTGCTGGAATGGATCTTGGGAAGGGACCAGGGTTTGAATTTTTGTATATAACTTGCAAGCAGAGAGTAGTGGCTGGCCATAACTACAGCCATCTGCCTCATCCTGCCATCACCACCAACACACACAGCCCTTACAGAGGGGAAATGTACTCGTAGCAAGGATTCAGCAAAATAAAAACATTCATCTTCCTTGACTGTTTATGCTATAGGGGTTCTAATACAAAAGTCAAACCAAGCCAGGGATGGGTTTGGGAGTCCAGCAGTGTTGGGGCAGTCAGATGGCATCCTTTCACCTGGCTACCAGAGCAGAGACTTACATGACTGGAGGGATTCCCAGGTCCTTAGTGAGGAGAGAGAGGCTGGGACCTGTGTCCTTGGCATAAACTCTCGTGCAGGAGTGGCTGTTGCAATTTGCTCAGCTACGGTGGTCTGGTACATATGTGACTGGTGCTGCATAGTTCAGCATGACTTGTAATACCTAATGAAATAACAGTGCTTACAGATGGGCAGATTTATTTTTCCTTAAATTAGCATTTAGGGTGAGGGAAGTGCTAGTAAAGGCAAGTTCTTTATTGAATGAGCTGTTTCAGCATATTTGCCAAAGTCAGGCACTGTATTATTTGAATCCCTCTGCAGAGGAATGTAATCTGAGGATTTGTTTTGGTCTTTGCTCTGTTATGGTTGTTTTCTGCAAAGCTGCTTTGGGTCCCAGGTTATGATCAGCACTGGTTCTCAATGAAAGCAGAATCATCTGGTAGCCACAGGAAAATGCTCTGGACTGGTCATAACAGGTTAAATTATTAATTTCAGTTAGTTTGTTTTAATAATCAAAGATTTTTTTTGTCACGTTTTGAAAATTGTCCAAAACACTGTGGTGATGCAGGGCTCTCATTTCTATCTGTGAATGATTTCTTCCCGTTCATGCAGCCTGTGGGGTTGCTCCTGATGTATTTCTGCAGAGTTCTTGGTACTTTCACCTGAGAGCTGGTCACCTGAGAATTGTGATATTATTGCTTCCTCTATTTAATAGTCATGCTTGTGAAGCCAGAAGCCTCCTTTTTGTTCTGTTCACCAGTTACCCACAGCATCAGTAATTGTTAGAGGTACTTGTACAGCTAATAGAAAGAACCTGTCAACAAGAAAAGCTCATTGCAATACCACTATTTTAAAGAGACTGGGGAAAGAAACAAAGCCAACCAGAAAGTGTGTTGTTCCTGTAGTCGCATGGATCTGGGGACAGGAGACATAAGTAGATCTTAATTCTCTCCCAAATGGATGTTTCATTTCACACCCCAGCACAGCTTCTAATTTATGGATTTTTTAAGCATCATAGATTTTTCATTGTTAAAAACTAAATGGGAAAATGCATCTAAGTTTTGATCTAAAAGCCTGAGGTAAATACAGGGACAGTATCTGCTGTTACCAGTGTTTGGACCAGCCCTAGCACCGAGCTTGGTGATAACTGCATTCAAATTCCCAGTTTGCAGAGGACTGGAGAATTTCTACAATCTCTTGAAAGGATATTGAGCCATGCTGCAAGCAAATTTAAACAAGCAGCCTGCATCCTGAGGTTATCTTAGCTGGCTGAAGAGAAGTGTGATTCTACGAGGGGAAGAAAGGAAGGCACTGATTTACAAACTAATGAGGGGAAGAAAGATGTGCAGCTGAGCTGATTCATTGAGGTAAAATGTTGTTGGCTGCTGTAAATGGGGATTCAGTGAAGCCATGCTGGAGATTCAACTCTAAAGGCTGGGATGGAGACTGAGAGCTCTGAACAAGGACATGAACAGGCCAAGGCAAACTGGTGTTCCTGGTCATACTGCAGGGAGACAAGTCTGGAGTCTGTCCCAGAGAAGACACTGTCCTAAGAAAGGATCTGGTAAATGGAGTTAGCAAGGATTTGTTTTGATGTATAGCAAAGACTGAAATGGAAGGAGTAGGACCTCATCTCTGTGAGAGTGGGAGAGAGTATAGATGAAACTGTAGGGAAAGTGTGGCGCTTTCCTACATACCATGAGCTATGTGCTGTTCAGGTCTGGTGAGATGGGCAGGCTCATTAAATTCATTATGCAAGATCAGAAACTCTTGTGTCACCCCTTAGGAGAAACTTCATATGTATTGTCATTTTGGTAAAGAGCAATTTGTACTTCTTCTAAAATAACTCATCATTCTCTTGCTCATCTTGGTCTCAATCCAGCAGGAAGATAGGAGTGTTTGGAAGCTCTCTGCACAGTCTTTTTGGGTGATGTCAGTAGCCCTATGTCAGATACTTGGGAACCTTGGCGATTTTAAGTAAAAGTCCAAACTTCTGTGCTGACAGAGCCTCCCCACAGTGTGCAGGGCAGGGGTCCTCACTCCAGTGATTGAGAGGGCTCAGGGAACCTCCTGATCCTGGAATTCCCTTGGACATAGGCCACAGCAGCTGCCCTCCCTGCTGTATGGATGGGACAGGGTGGAGGAGCATGGGGAGAGGAAGGTCAAGGCACGTTCTGTTCCCTCAGTCCATCTCCAGCAGATGTTTCCCTAGAAGCACTGTCCAACTGGCTCTGTGTACAGCAGTCCCCAGGCAGTTTTGGACTCTGATGACCCTTGTACAAAATTCTCCAGGAAAACACAGGTAGTCCCATCCTGTGCCCAGAAAACCCCAAATTTACTAAGACATGGCTTTCTCTTTTTGTCGTACAGAGAACATGTGATCTCATGGATAAGGCAATCACTCACTGTGATTTATTGTGCCGTGTCAGGCAGGAAAACCTCTTCCCTGACTGCATGTGGATTGCAGCCAGGCACAGGGAGAGAGAAGTTCTGGGCTTACAAATGCTGTCAGAACTGGATCTGGCAACATGTAATTTAGCCCTGTCACAGCAGATTAGACTTGATCCTGTCATACCTGCTCAGAGCACAAACAGCTCAACAGTGGATGATGTTGGTAGAGAAGGGAGGATGCCAGGGGAAGGGCTTTCCCAGGTCTGGGCACATGCTGGCTGCTGGTCTCCAGCACAGAAGGAGCCAGCATCCAGAACTGCCTGGCCTGGGGTTTTGTGTGAGCTGTGAACATCACAGGCCATCATCTGCGGCCGCTTCAAGATTGGTGACTAACAGATCTTGTAGGTTGCTGTTGCTCTATCTCTTAACACTGGAGTTGAGTTTTCCTCTACTCTGCTTAGCCACTGTCCATCCTACCTGGATTAATCAATCAATATCATACTCATGGTTCATCCTGTGCAAATGGAGCTGGAGCAGGCCTTTGAATTAATCCACTAGCTACCACGTTGAAGGATGCAAAGCCAGGCACAGCCTAGGTACCACCAGCGCACATGCTCTAAAGTGGGTTTGAAAGCAAACCCAAACTGATCAGTATTTATGAGCCATACATTGCAATGGTAGTTACTTATTGTGCTTCTCAATGGAACAGAGCACAGGGGTTGTTTAGCTCCCCTCCAGTGATGTTACTGGCCTCTGTGCCCACCAGAGGACTAGAACTCATTGTGGTTTTATTTTCCATGCAAGTTCTGGCATTTTCCTTTGTGGTAAGTGGTGCTGAGGGTACTTGGGGAGAGCCAAGGTCCTAAGGTTGCTGTTTAGCACAGGATCTGACCACAGGCATCCGTCACTTAGACGTGGCGCTGCCAGGTGAGAGCCTCCTGTACCTGCCACAAGCAGTCTCCAACTGCACCCGCACAGTGTAGCGGGGCTGTTTTCATAAACCCAGACATGAGTTACGTGGTTTAAAGCTGTTTCTGTAGCAAGATAAAAGGATGCTAATTCGGTCATTTACCTAACTTACAATCAGAGTTCAAGAGACCCATTATACACCAGGCATTTCTTCTTTTCCTTCCTAGATAACTCAGTGTTGACGAAGGATGCTTCACCATGACAGGCAGCATAGTGCAAAACTAGGACTGATGTAGAAACAGAAAACTTACTCTTGAAATTGCTTTTTGATGTTTGTGTGGAATTTCAGTTACACACAGGTTTCTTTTCTGTTTTGCATTGTTCATTGACTTCAAGTGGAAATTTTTAGGATGTGCTGGAAAACATCCTGTGATTGAAGGACTCCCTAAAGCCTTGCTGTATTAAATCTCCACCAGGAAAAATACACATTTATGTTGAAAATGCAGAATAAACTGTATCTTATTTATATGTTTTGTCACTCTTATGCACTCTGAAAAGAAATCTAAGCCATCTGTAGTAAACACTGTGCTGTGCTGCTGCCTTCTATGGGTGAGAATTGGTTCTTTGATCTTCAGTTCAAAGGGGTTGATAAGCTGTTTCTGTGGTCTGCAGAGAATTTCCTTTTGCTTCTACAACATATCTTGATTGAGTCTGTGTTTCTGGGAAGGCTGGGTATCCATTCAACCAAAGAGATGCTTACACCTTGTGTAACATCTCTTGCACAGTGGATGAAGCTTGTCTCCAAATCACCATAGCCCTCTTCTATGCCCACCTTGCTGGGCAAAGGAAGTCCTCCCCCCAACACCCAGGAGGGTGGGAATGTGAGCAGAGCTGTTCAAATGAGCATTAAGTTACATTCTAGACCTGACCATGTCTGACAGGACCCACAGACAGCCAAGTTAGCATCCAGTTGCTCTCTGTTCCACCAATGGAACATTTAAAGCAAGGGTTAGGGAGAGGAAGTTGTTAGCAGCTGCATTAACTTCCACCCTGGATTCTGTGCACAACATTTGCTCAAATTGAAGAGCTGTTTGGATTCAAGCAATTCCTCTGACAGCAGCTAATGAAATGGTCCCACAGTTCTGCAGTGGCATCAGCTGAAATCCTGGTTGTAATCCAAACTGCAGTTTTCTTTTCCTAATGAATTAATCAGTTGATTGTGTGCATGCGATAACTCATTAGAGAGGTGCATGGCAACCTTTGGAAGGGAAGTGCTGGCTCTGTGGGGCCCAGAGGCTGCTCCATTGCAGGAACATGCTCCTCTGAGTATTACAGCACCATATGTGTTGCTCTAATTAATGGGTGTTGTTCCTGGGGCCTTTTGATCTCAGGAAAATTACTGTAAAAATTGTAATACTGTAAACCTTCAATAACTTGGAATAAAACCTCAAACAGCTCAAAGCAATTTCCTTTAATCTAGCTTGTGGTGTTGGGGATTTTTTTTATGGTTATTATTTTAAATGATTCCACCCTATTTAATGGTAGCTTCAGAGATAAAGCAAAGTGTAATTTGGAAATTAGTTCCAGATGTTTGAGTTGTAGCTTTATTTTACTAATCTGGGCCATTAATTTTGTTGAATAGTATGTTTGGATTTTCTTCCCTTGTGTGTGTGAAGCATGGCTGCAGGCTATAATGGAACTTCCAGCAGGAAAGGGAGGTTTCAAAATCCTCTCGCCCTTGGGCGAAACAAAGCCTGTTTCTATGTGGTTGTCCAGCATGGAAGGCAGGAGATGAGCCATGGAGAAGAGTGGTGGGGTGGTTTGTGCTCCTGCTGCAGACCAGGGCACGGGGCATGGTGGGTAGATACCAGGGTGCCCCTGCCAGAAAGCCAAGGGCCACTTTCAGGTCAGGGTAAGGGTTTAACCTCCCAGGCACAACGGCACCCTTTATAAATTAATAAAACCAACTTGTCACTTGATTAATGAGAAAAGGTGCAGTTTGGTAAAGTTTTTCAAAGACTATTAATAAAAGGGATCTTTTCAATGGAAAACAACTTGCTTCTGCTCAAGCCTTTGGACTGCCCCAAAGATTTGGAAATTGGGACATCCTAGAACCTTGCAGTGCATGTTGCACATCCAGATTGCCTCTGGAAGTGTGTTAGTCACTGTCTGCAAGGAGGTGCCTGGAGAAATGTTAGTGGCCATGGCACAGACCAGGGAGAAGAGCCCATGGGTATCATCACCAACAACCTCAGGCAGAGCATTGGGGGTGCTGCTTATACCCCTGCCAGCAGAGTCCTCAACTTAACCCCAGTTTCTTCATTCAGCTTTGATGGGATGGATATGGAGACAGTCTGGGATAGTGGTGCAAGGCTCAGGGTCCAGACCACGAATCTGCCAAGGAGCCAGAGACTGTGGTAAAGCTCTCCTTTTCTCTTGGCTTGGCAACAGGCTGGGTACATGGAGGGTAGCAAATCTCCTTCCCTGAGCAAAGGGAATGTTACAACCTCTACAGGATTAAGGCTGCTTTTCTCCAAGAGAAGAAACATTCTGATTGTTTGGTCTTAAGCTTTAGATAAATGGTCATTTTAACATTACAAGAGCAGGCAGAATAGTGGAGCCACCTTGAGTATTATTTTCCTGCTTATCTTGATTTCTGTTTTGCTGTTTATCCTGTTTATCATCTCCTTATTATCCTGAACTGGTTTGTCTTCTTGTAAACCCAACCTAGACCCTTAAAAAGAAATCATGAGGAAGAAAACTTGCTGACTGAGTCTTTCCTTTGCCTGTGGCAGCTGAATAAGCCCATCATTTTATATAATACTAATATTTGTAAAAGCAGACCTACAGAGCTCATAAATCTACCATAAAGGAAGGGCAATATCTATGGCTGTTTTAAAATTAAGCAGGTAAGTAAGTTCTAGGACAAAAGGATATTGATACAAAGGAAGTGGAGAGATGAAATAAATGAAATTGCCTTTTTAATCCAACAACTGTTGCTGCATAAGTAATACCATAGGCCTCACTACTGCAGGAGCCAACACTTTGCTCTGGGTGATCACTTAACCCTGGAAAGCTCCAGTCCCTGGCTGCTTCCCAGTATTCCATTCAGTGGCTTTAGGAGCAAAAAAAGTCCAAAATTGAAGCAGAGCTTGTTAGCAGAGGGGAGGACTGCATTACCATTTTTCTTAACTTTGTGCTTCTCCAAATGGAAAACATAAAAGTGAACAAAATCTGTAGTTTTGGATTTTGTTAAACTTTTTTTTAAGGCAAGAAGCAGGTGTTTCCCCATTATGGATGGGAACCCATATGAGGAAAAAAATACAGTTTATTTTTAGTCAACCAAGTGCATAATCTGTCTCCAAAAATATGTGTGGAGCTGCTCCATGAAGGAATGACACTGTGGCGTTGCTAACAAGGGCCCCTTTGCAAAGGCAAACTCTGCTTTGGAGCAGCTGGTTTAAGACTTTGTAAATCTTTTATTGGGTACTGCCAATGGTAGAACAATAAAATAAAACCGTTTGAAGATTGTAGAGGCAGGGGAAATGGAAAAAAAATTTTGGGGTTTTTTTCACTTTTCCTAGTGCCACTGTCCTGAGATAATTGTGATGACTTTTTCCCACTGCTGAGTACACTGTGCAAGTCCCACTATCTGGAATGGGGCAAGGGGGCCCTCCAGCCCCCAGAAGGGACACTGTTCTGTCCATAAACATCCCAGCTGTGGTTTGCAGGCAATGGGTGTGCTGCTGCTCTGTGCTGAACAGCACAAGGTCTCTCTCTGGCAGCCGTGTTTAGCTGCCAGAGAGGAGGGGCGGCTGGGTGGATGGTTTTGGACCTTTCTGCCAGGCATGAAGATCTTCCTTCTTGCTCTTTTTTTCCCCCTAGACCTGAGCCAGCACAGAGTCTTTCATTCTGTATTACTCAGTAGTGGAGCTGGATCAGAAGATTTTGGACTTGGTTCTCAGACCCATCTTTACTGGTGGTGATTCCCACAAAAATTGAGCCGAGATCATGTGAGCCCCAGACCAAGGTACCTACCGTGGGGCACAGCAGGAGTCACGTAGTGCAGCCCCACTTGTTCCCAGCTCTTCTTGGAGCCTGAAGATGGTTAGATACTGGCTTAATCCGATTTTTGTGATGAAGCATTTTTTTTTACTTTTGAAATAGTTGGTGAAGCTGAATCTTTTCATGGGATTAGTTCAATTCATTTAGCACAGTACACTTTCAAGAAAAAGTTTTTATTGTGCCAGCTCAGGCAAGAAATATGCATAGATTTTTAGCATTCAGCTGAAATCACTATTTCATTTAAACATTTTAAGCTTATGAGAGTTGGCAAAAAAGGTGCATTTTATTATGGTGGAAATAAGGGGAGGTGCTGAAGTTATCTCAATGGAAAATGTTTTCATTTTCATATTCTTATTTAGGGAAGTATGCAAGTTTAGCCTTTGTCATTATCAAGGGCAAGAAAATATCTGAGAAACTTTCATGGGGCACACAGATAATTGGCCAGACAATATCTGCTGGTCTTTCTCATCTCCAAGCCAGCTTCGGTCTCTTATGAAATTTTCTGCCACAGTGAAGGTGGAATGTTTAAGTTCAATGTTATGAATCAGCTTTGCTTTCAAGGAGAGAGGAAACCAGCTAGAACCCTTACGTGGAAAAGAGCTGAATGAGAGCACTATCACAGAGGTCCATAAAACTAAGGAGGATCTGAGTAAAGCAGGATAAACTTGATGGTCTAGATGAAAAATCACATGAAGGGAAACCGGTGCTTGCAAGGTGGGTCAGGTGAAGGATTTGTGATCTCTGGCTACTCATTCCATCTTTTATGTAGAGAGCCCCTGATTTGCTTTGGGGTGTCCATTTGTGTTTGTGCTTTCTCTGTCCCTTGGGGTTAGGAAGGAAAGAAGACCCACACAACTTTTGTTGGCTATCCCTTTGCTGTAGCTTTCCAACCTTTTGCTGCTGCCTCCATCCCCAGGAGCCCCCAAGGACAGCTGAGTTGTGTCTGTCTCTGGTGTGACAGTGTCTCCACTGTCATTAGAGGATAAATGACACACTCTCCATGGCTAGGGAAGAAACCACATTAAACTCCACCATCCTCAGCAATTGATAGGCCAGCTGCTGACTTCCACATCACAGCCAATTTCTCACAAAGAATCAAAGATGATTTCTATCTCTAATTTCCGTCACAAATGACTTGGCTATGACAAGAGACAAATAGTAGCCAGGAGGAAGAGGGGATGGCTCTGGCCATCAGCCCGATTGCAAGGAAGGACTGTGACAATGCTCACACATTCCCAGCAAGGTGGTGGCTAATGGAGCTGCATTAAGCAACAAGAAATGGCCAGATAAACTGGTTCCTGAGTGTACCATCCCACTGAAATAAGGCAACTGTGAAAGAGTGGGGAGGGAAGTCAATTGCATGTGAGAAACCCAGCACAGCAAGCCATGCTCCCTAATGGAGAGTCACACCAAGCCTGGGGAGATCTGTCATAAATCTCTGTAAGTGTGAATCTGTTTAATTGGATTTTGCAGAGAGGGGCTGGGGGTTCTGTGGCATTCAGTGTGGCACTTGCAGGTGACACCAAACTATGAGAAATTCAGAACACAGCAATAAGCAGCTACTGGCACTAATCTGGCTACTATAAATTTGTGATGTATTGACTGCAGTGGAAGTCTGGATCAATGTTTGCTACAGAAAAAGAAAATCGAGGGCAGGTGTTTATGGCATCTCCTGCATGTGGTATTATTATTCCTTGCTCATCCTTCTGCCAAGGGGAGGGAGGGAGAGAGAAGGAAGGTAAGAAAGGATTTGGAAAGGTAATTCACGAGACATTTAAAAAGCAGTTGTAAGAAGGAGATTTATAGCATTTTTCTCCATCAATTTTAGTCTGAAGAGAGAAAGAGAAAAATCTTCATAAAGATATATTGTCCTTTGAGAGACAAATTCCAAATGAACAGTGGATTTGGGTGTGATGAGATGCCTGTGGCAAGGGGATCAATGGCACGTGGCTGTGCTTGCCTAGGCTTTGGGAAAGAGGGATGTCCAGGGGTTCCACAGGTCCCTGCTGCTTTCTGGTGGTAGAGAGACCTACACCTGGCTGTAAATACTTTAGGGCAACTGGCAGGAAGATGAATAAACCAGGGGGTATGGAAATGGTGGAGAGGTCTCAGTTTTGTGTCAATGCTGAGGTCATCTGCCTCAGGTCTTGGATGACTGTGTGGCACAAAGTGGGCTCAGAAACTTCATGACTGAGTTTATTTCCAAACAAAATCCTGCTGTTGTGAAGGTCAAGGTGAAACAAGCCACCCCCACAGAATCATTTTAGTTGGAAAAGACCCTCGAGATCATCAAGTCCAGCCATTAAGCTAAGGCCCTCAAACCATCAGGGTGCATTGAAGGGAGCAGACCTTCAGAGCATCTTTCCCCGTGTCTGTATTTCCTTTCTTTCCTTTTCTCATTTCCCCTTCACCTTCTTTCACAGGATTGGCTGACAAAATTTGGGTATCTGCCTCCTCCTGACCCTGTCACGGGACAGCTGCAGACGCAGGAGGAGCTCACCAAGGCCATCACTGCCATGCAGAGGTTCGGGGGGCTTGAGGCCACAGGAGTCCTAGGTCAGTGGCTCATGACCCCTCCTCTCCTTGGTGCAGAATGAGGCAGAGATGGCCTCTTGTAGGTCCATGGGGGAGAAGAGACCTGGTATTGTGTTCTGGAGCAGCATCAGGAAAAGCTCCACAAAAAGATCACGTGGGTGTAGCATACGGCCCAGTTTGCAGCTGTAAGTGTAATTACGTGGCTCAGGTGCTCTGTTGCCCTGTGTTTTCACAGAACCTGAGGCAAGCAATTATTTCAACAGACCCACAGACCCTTGGGGTTCTCAGTGTGCTTAAAATAACTCTTGGTGTGTTCCAAAAAGTAAACCAACAAAAAGAATTAAGAAAGACAAGGGGGAAAAGGGAGAAGGTTGTCCTGTTCAAAGCCTTACTTGCAGCATTAAATTGAATTTAACAAAAATCCTGATTAAGCCTCCCAATTTGTATACATAGATATTTTGAGTTCTTTGCTGCTGGGGCACAGGCAGGGAAGGGAGAAAGGATGGTGTTGCATCACGCCAACTCTGTGTGCTCCTGCCCACAGTGCATAAGAGCACGGATGCTCCCTGGGGCTTTCCTGGGATCTCACTGAGCCACAGGAGCTCCAGGTATTCCCCAATAATGCCCAGGCAGCCGGAAGCTCATCATCTGCTCCAGCAGCTTTGTTGGCCAGCAGGGACAGGCAGTCGCATCTGTGTGGCAGGCACATCTGCCTGGGAGGGAGCAGTCCAAGGGCCGACTGAAGCAGAATTGACCAGCATGGTCAGGATCATTCCTCTCAATGCCTTCATTGAGGGAAGGAGAAAGCCAGCATTATCCTGGCCGGCAGAATGGCACCTCTCTGAACTCCTTCCTTCCATGACCCTTCCACCATGGGTCCAGCATGCTTTTGCTGCTCAGGACACAATCAAGGAGAAGCAGCTAATTAGCAGGCAGGTCTCTGTCCATCCCAACCCCCCAGCATCCCTCCACTGGTCCCCTGGTGCCACGGCTGCATCCCAACACTGGGACTCCCTTTCTCTGGTCTTAACCGAGCATGTGCTATACATAATTCTCTTCCATTGCATCACAAGCTGCAGGAGACCCCAGAACAGGAGTGGCCATTCAAATTGCATTTTTGGAAGGGGTGTTCAAAACAGGCTGGGGTGAGAGGAATGGCTGCCCTGGGCAGGTCATGGTTGTGGGTTTGTTAATGAAAAGAGAGTTTAAAGAGGTAAAGTCAGCAGGGAAATGAATGAATGAATGAAATAACTTCTGCAGTTCAGCTGGTGAGAAGAGACACTTCAAGCTCACATTCATTTAAAAAAAATATAATAAGAATATGGGCATTCTTCAAATGAGCTCTTAGCTGAACAGAGATGGAGTTTATTTACATGTGAATGTTTCTTCCTGACAGAGGAATACTGGGAAATTCATCAAGAGAGAACAGAAAAGAATATTTAAAAATATGTTTTAAAACATAATCAAAGCTTGGCCACAGGTGGGCTTCCAGGAGGAGTTGCTGTCCAGTGGTGGGAGCAGCAGTGGGACATAGGAGGCTCAGTGTTCTGTGGGTGTCACCACGACAAGCTGGGGCTGGTGGCTAGCCCCAGTGGGGGCTAGTCCTGAGTATCGACTGTTGCTCTTCTGCTTTATTTTTAGCACTTCATTTCCCATCTCTTTGTCCCCCTGGGATTTCTTAACCCACTATTCTCATGATTTGTTTTTTTTCTCTAACCCTAGATGAAGCTACCCTGGAGCTGATGAAGACCCCTCGCTGCTCCCTGCCTGACCTCATCGTTGAGGAGACCCGGAGGAAGCGATTTGCCCAGGCTGTCACCAAGTGGAGCAAAAGGAACTTGTCCTGGAGGTAAGAATTCATCTATCTCTGCTGAAATCTTGCATCAAAAGACCAATTCCACAGTCACCTTTGTTAAGTATGGCTTTGAGATGAGTTTTAGGGTGATGGTTAAAACATGTCCTTCTAGGCTTCCAGGACCCAGAGACTATTTATTTTAACTCTTCTCATGACAGTCTCAGCAGTGACTTCTTGGACCCCTTCTTGGACCCACTTGGCAGTCCCTGGGAATGGTGCAGATTTGGCTGGTGAATTAGCTGGGAGATTTTTGCTGGGTTGCAATGGTTGTTAGAGCATCTCTTTTCTTTATTTCATTAGGACTCTGTGCTTTCTCAGACAGCTGCCAAGACTGAAGCTTCTTCTCTTGCCCCACCCAAGTCCAAGTGTAGGAGAGTTTTCTGGGTAATAAAGTCACTTCTTTCCTCCTAATCTTGCCAGAGGCAGGTGTGTTTCTCTCAGCGTCAGGAAGCGACATGTCTGGGTCCCTCTGCACCTGTGACACACAGAAGTTCAGGTCCATCTTTCAGAAATATGCTGCAGATCAGGGTTGACAAGGAAACTTTTTTCCCCAAGATTTGTGCTTTTGGGGACTCATTTTTCCTCCCTCAAATATTATGTGCTGCAGTGATTTTTCCTCTAAGAATAGTGTGCAGCATGAGGTGCACTGTCCTGAAAACATGAGGGTCTGATGGAGAGTTCTCCTTATTAATCATAAGTTTCTCTTTGATCCTGGTATAGCCCCTAGAGAGAGTCCTCATCCCACTGCAGTAACAAATCTTAGCTTGGCTGTTGCTGTCGACACATGTTGGCCTTAGAAGAGATTTGGTCTATGTTCCAGCATATTTCTTTGAGATTTTATTTTGAGAAAAGATAAACAATTCAGCTTCAGTATGAAACAATTTTGGTTCATAGAGTGCTTCACATCATGAAGTGACCTGTTATAAAAACTCAACCTGTCTCCCTGTTGCCCAGACCTGGCTTGATGGGGAAAGAGGAATAAACTTCATTCCCATTCTTTTGGAAACTGTGATGCTGCAGCAAGGATTGCCTTTAAAAAGGGGTTTAGGTGTGAGACAATATTATATGAAAGGCATAAAAAAAATCTGTCTCCTGACAAAGTAATTCCTGCTTTTTATTCTTGGATCCTTTCCAAAATTTTGGCTTTTGTCCAAGGAAGGTCTGTATTTTGCAACTGTAGATTGTAGCCAGCAGAATGCTATAGCATTACAGAAACTCCAATGTAGTATTTACATCCAGCACTTGAGATTAAACTGGCTTTTTGGAAACTGCCATGAAAATCAGCCAATAGAGACATAAAAGTCTTACTGGCTTACTGGCTTACCTTTTACACATTGCTTGAAGATTTTTAAAGAGGAAAAGAAAACTAAATACTACTCTGACATGGATTTAAAAGTTAAAGAAAATCCTGAACAATTCCAAGGCTGAAATAAACGGGCAAGCAGAGCTGTAGGAAAGGAGGGCCTTGAAATAGGCTCATGCCCTGATTGAGAAGGTGGTTTGGGGCGAAAAAAAATTTAAAGGTATACAGGTCATTCAGGTTTCTTCTTTTTACCTTTGAATACAACCAATCTGTGGGACTGGAGGGCTCAGGGAGCAAAACAATACAGCCTGCATCCTGCACAGCTCACAGTACAGCCTCAGAGTATCCTGGTACAGCCTTGTAGCATCCCATTACAGCATCAGAAATAGATGGTTTTCTGTGTCTCATCTCTATGTAGAGTTTCCTGGATATTGCAGCATATAAATTTTCTTTGCACAAGATTGTTTTTGTTATTTTTTTTCCCTGTGCTCTCCCCAGGTGCCAAGGCAGCTGCTGAGAGAGTTGCATGCTGTGGATGCCCTCTGCTGGCATCAGCACCAGAACTGTCTGCAACCACTTCCTCCTCATGTTTACAGCCTTATTTTTCACTTGCTGATTTTGCTTTATTGCTTCTGGTAACACCCCACAGAAGGGCAGTTCATAGCTAGCATCTCCATTTCTTCCTAGTGCTTGCTGTCTCCCTGCAGTCCTGGGAAGTGCAGCAGCAGGGCCGTGCCCCATCTCTGCATGCTTCAAGCTCCCTGGGGCAGAGGGAGCCATGGAAGCTCAGCTTTTAAAATTTCCCTTTTTTTCTTTCAGTGCTGAACTGAGATGACATTCATCCCTATGTAGTTAAGGACTACTCCTTGTGTCATCTCATCAGAGCTGCAGTCTTTGACGCTGATGCTCAGGCCATGGGCTGCCAGAGTGGGAGCAGACCCCACTGGCAGAGTAGCAGTGACACCAGTCAGTCAGTACCCACCATTGCTGTGAGTGTCCTGAGCCATCCCCTGAAGACAGGTGCCACTGCCTGAGCCTAGGTGTGTATTTACTTGGGCATGGAGGGGTGGCAGTCAAGAAGAAGGGTGTGCAAGCCCCATTTCCGAGCTCCCATCACCGCAATAGTCCTGACCGTCCTGCTTTCCTCCTTTAATCAGTTGCATCCTTCCATGGGGACCTCTCGTCTAAAGGCCAAACTGCTTTGTCCCCATGTCTGGGAGTGACAGGTGCCCAAGGGGGGCAGACTGTCTGTCACCTCTCAGTGTCAAGCTTCCCCAGGCAGCTGAGGCAGAGAGCAGGAAGGTGTGTGGAAACACAGTGGCTCAGGGGTGACTGGCATTCTGTGTGTGATAAAGGGCAGGAGAATAAAAAAAACGGAACA
This sequence comes from Cettia cetti, assembly GCA_013401135.1. Taxonomy (NCBI): domain Eukaryota; kingdom Metazoa; phylum Chordata; class Aves; order Passeriformes; family Sylviidae; genus Cettia; species Cettia cetti. The sequence continues at coordinate 21,612 of VZUI01014175.1, read as the reverse complement.
TTTTTGGGTGATAGCCTAAGTGCTAGGAGTGGGGTGATGGGGGGTTCAAACACACACTGCTTTCCTCCTGCAGACAATGGCAGTGTTGCAGCACTGGATCAGGGCTGCTGTGCCATGGATAGCTCTGGGCAGCTGGAAAAGCACTTTTGCCAAGGCAGCAAGCACCTACCCTTTCAGCTATGACCTCTTCATTCCCCTTCCAAGAATAATCAGGGTGGGTTTGTCAAGCAGTCCTTAGCCTGCCATATTTGGTAGTTCTCTGCATTCATTTTATTTGTCTGTGGTTTCAGGGCTGGGAAAGGGAAAGAGTACTTTCATTAACAAGCTATTAATTTCTCATCCATCACTGATAATCTCCCACTTTTTCCTTTGGGAAGACAAAAACCAATAAGGAACCCAGAAATCAAAATAGGTGTGGGTGTCTCTCAATGTCAAACAGAGGCAGATCAGTCTCCTCTAGTCTCTACTAATTAACCTTCCTACATACAAAGTCTGTTCGGGATGGGCCAAGCAAAGGAGGTGACTCGGGACACATGAAGGACTGGCAGGCGCTGTGTGAGAGTCGGCATTCATTTGTCTGCATGGCGAGCTGCAGCTGCACAGCTTGCTGTCAGCTACTGCCTGGCTGAGCTCTAAACGCAGAGGGGAGATTTTCTCCTTGGCATCCAGTTGTGCCCCTCAACACCACATCCTGCTCAGCAGCTGCAAGTTCCATTGTTGTGTCTGATGCTCCCTCCTGCAGCCCTATCGGCCTCAGGGATGGACACTCCTCAAGATGTCCCAGAGTATGATTTGCAGAGAGGTGTGACTGACCCTACAGCTTAGGGCACTGTTGGTGGGGTGGCTGGAGAGACTGAGCAGCGTAGTCCTTATCACCCTCCCTCTGGCTGGCAGAGGCCGTCTTTGATTTCTCTCCAATTACTCACATCAGACTTTAGCCCAAGATCCCAGTTCCGTAAGAGGAGTCTCAGAAGGGATTTACATCCAAGAAGAAGGAGTGTTTCTTTCCACTGGAAATCTAAGCAGCATTTATTACTACTACTACTACTACTACTACTACTACTACTACTAGTAATAATAAATTAAGGTAGGAGGAAGCTTGTTTATCTGCATGCTGTTAGAAATGTGCTTCCCTTTCAGTGGAATTGGGTGATGCAAGGCCAACAAACATCCTATCACCATAAAAGTCTTTTCCTAATCCTGTTGAAAACAATTAGCAGAGCTCCAGCAATCAGATCAGATGCTGAATTGAAAAACCCTGATGGGATTCTCTTGAAAAATAACAATGATAATGAATAAGGAAGAAGGGACTTTTCACTTATACCTGCAGCATATCAATAAAATGTGGGTCAGCTCAGAGGTGTAGGACTTTTTATAAGAAGTAAAATAAGTATTGATACTGTTTCTGTCTTAATCTAATGTTTCTGGAGTCGGATCTGGAGATGAATATTAATAATATTTGTTTCTTTAGACAGGGCTTTTTATTCACCATCCTTGTACATGGGAGATCTGATTTATTATCCTCATTCTACAACTGGAAAGAAAAGGAAAACAGCTGTCGTGGTGAGCAGGGGTTGAGGAAGAAAGAGTAGAAAGGGTCCCCAAATGTGACTCTATGCCTTAGGCACCATGATCCTGGAGAAAGGTCATAATTCCTGAGCTAAATATGTTTGTGTTACACGTATAATGACTTATTCAGTCGAAATTAAAGCAGCAAAGGGTTTACCTAAGTCCTGAGGAGTGTTACGAAAGATGAGGACAGCTAGTTAATGAATATCTGGAATCCAGGTGGCCTTTTCTCTGTACTGTAGAGGATTACATTCAGACACAGTCGTCCTCTATGAATTAAAAATTGCCTGAAAATTATTTTCTAATCATATGCTCATACTGTTTGTACCTCTGTGCTGTCTCCTTTACAAATGTGCTTTCTTTGAAGTCCTACGATCATCTGGTGTTGCATGCATGTAAAGTCATTTAGATTAGTCAGTAAGGTTTTTCTTTGCCCAAAGAGTCAAGGGATAGCAAAGGCAAAGATACAAATGATTTTTGCCTATTTGGCTGTGATGTGTTTTGCCTGATTCACATACTCATTCCCACCGTCTCTAGGATGAGCTTCCCAAGTGCTTCAGAGGAACTGTTAGTGAGATTTCTGCTTATTCTCATGAGTCCTTTTTAGTTCTATCCAAGACTTAACCCTGACTAGTTTTGCCCTGGCCTGAAGGTGGTGCCTACTTTGGGCTGCCTGTCTCTTGAGGGTGTGGGATATGTTCCCATCCTCAGCAAGCAAGTTGTTCCTACTCCCCTTTTCACACTCATGGTGTTTCCCAGCACTCAAACCACTACTTGGGAAGAGCTTGAGTGGTATGACATCCCCTTCTGATGCCTGCAATTACCTCTTGAAGTTTAGTTACATCATCACTGCCCGCTGGTGATGGGAAGTGGTGTAGTACCGAGTAATGCTGTCACAACCGTATTATGCAGGAGGGTAAGTGATGTGATCATAATTGTTGTTTCAGCCTTTAAAAATCTGTCAAACCATGGAAACACTTTGGCCGGTGTGCTGGTGCACAAATAAAAAAAATTATCTGTTATTACAGGGGTAGAGCTGGCCTGAAGTTATCCATCAGATCAGACTTTTGTCAATAATTACTCAGTCAACAGTACATTTGCTTTGAAAGCATGTATTTTTTTTGTCAAAATTGTCAACAAAGGATTATCTAAATATACTCCTTTAGAAGCCAAGGTGCCTTGTTGCATCTTTGTCTTTTCGTCTCCTCTATTAAATCAAAAATATTTGGAATTCTTTTTCAAAGTTAGATTACATGGGAAACAGTGACTTTTCTTTCAGTCCAGCTCAGCCCAAAAATGCAAAAAGCTCCGAAAGCCTCACTCTGACGCACCATGCACCTGCAGAGCCAGTTCTGGTGATTCTTGGAGATCTTTCATGCTACTGATGCATCCTCTTTTTTGCCCTCTTTATTTCAGAGTTCGCACCTTCCCAAAAGAGTCCCACCTGGGCCACGACACTGTCCGAGCTCTGATGTATTATGCCCTGAAGGTCTGGAGTGACATCACCCCTCTGAATTTCCATGAAGTGGCAGGAAACAATGCTGACATCCAGATAGACTTCTCCAAGGCAGATCACAATGATGGCTATCCCTTTGACGGGCCTGGTGGGACAGTGGCACATGCTTTCTTCCCTGGAGACCATCACACGGCAGGGGACACGCATTTTGACGATGATGAATATTGGACCTTCCGATCATCAGGTAGGTCAGGGTGGGAGAGCTGCAGCCGAGCATAAGGGCCCACAATTTCCCTCTTCTGCTCTGGTGGCTGGAGCGGTTTAGCCTCTGCCACACCTTTACCCCAGGCTTCAGGATCCCTGAAGTCTTCTTCTGATTCCTCTCTCAGCCTTACTAGCAAAATCAACCCAGGCAGTGTTGAGGACACTCTCATGTTCCTAGAAGCCTCAATGGCATCTCCATGTTTCTCCTTATCCAGCCAGCAATTGCGGAGCTGCCCATTGCCCAACCACAGTTCCCACCTCCTCTGAGACCTGAAAGGTTGCAGGTTGGGTATGTGGCTGCTGGAGCTCTTGGATGGGGACTGCATTCTCTGACTTCAACATCTTTTGGGTTCCTTCACTGCCACATGTCCTAGTTTCTTACTCTTAAAGTACACTATTAGCTGACCTACCTATAAAGGGCTCTGTGTTGTGCTGGGAAAAAGGCCTAGTTTTTTCTTGCCATCTCCTGTCTATTACCTGCCATCAGGATTGTTACAAGTTGCAGTTGTATTCTTTTTTTATCTTCATCTCGTCCGGCTAAAGCAGAGTTTTAATAAAAGAAGCAAGTGTTCCTCAGTTCCAAAACCATCTGTGGGGATCAGGTCCCCAGCCTTTGTGTCAGGTGTGTTTTGACAGAATGTCTTCTCTGCAGCCACCAGCTGCTAATTTACTTGTCATGCCATCTCCTCCACCAGTCTCCTAGTGGGATCCTACTGCCTCAGCTTAATGACTTTGTTGAAACCTGTCTCCTCTGAAACAAGCTAATACCTTCTTCCTGTGCACCAGTTGACTTCCATCCATCCTCCTGAATGTTCGTGAGCAGGAGTGTTCACCAGGGGTGCTGGAGGATGTCTTGAGGTGAAGGTTAAAGGTCTGGACAGGCTGATCCTTCAGAATTACGTCATCTCCTTGTTTCATGCTGGTGTGCAGCCCCAACTGATGGCTCTTATGCCTCTCAGGAAGGAACAAAGAATCAGCAGTTTTGATCTGCAGACATACAGGGAAGAGGCAAGTGCTGTGGTCAGTAGCTTGCCACAGTGAACGCGTTAGTGATGGAGTCAGTTTTGCAGCTAGTGGTTGGGAGCGCTCATTGTGAAACAAACTCCTGAGAAGGAGCAAGCTCAGAGCCAGCATTCCTGCAGGGAGTGCCCCTCCAAGCACCACTGAGGGATGAGGGGATGAGCCTACCAGCGAAAAGGTACCCTTTATTTTGAAGATCTTGAAGCTATTCGAGCTTCATCTTTTATTTATTTTGTTCTCTCTGCTGACTCAAAAATAACTACTTGGTAGGTGATACAAAAATATCCCCAAGGTTGTCAGTCTGGCAATAAAATGTCAGAGAGCATATGTCTTATTCTCTCTTAGTGCCAGGGAAAACAGCACAGGTTGTAAAAATCTTGCCTCGTTACAGGCACTGTAAATAATAGTCGTGAAGGAAAAGGTAAAATTCAGCAAAGGACACCCCACGCCTGTTGAGAAGACTGGGATCAACCATGGCTACTTCTGTGCAAAAAAGTAGCCATCTCAGATGGCAAAGAACTCCTTCATCTCCAGTCTTTCTAAGGGAATGTGACACTCCCCTTAGCTTGACGGGGATCTTTCCAACCTCACTGCTTCTTTATTGCAATACTTGACACCACCATCTTTCTAAGAACCACACTTGAAATCACTGCTTCTCTCTGGTGCTGCTCTCTGGTACTGCTCTGCAGGACATTGCTATGCAGAGAGGGGCAGAAATTGCCTGGACATGTGGCCCAGCCTGTCTGGAGGTGAGTGGTGGAAATGCACTGAGCAGGCTCAGTCCCGTACACCTCCTCCTTTGCTTTGGTAGTAGTGGCGTGTGTTTGGAAATGAGCATTAACCCCTTACGAGGGTCTCAGGCTCTGGAGAGGATAGGATTGGTCTGTATATGGGTGTGGTTTGTGGCACTGGGTATTGGATTGCAAATAAGGAAATCTGGGGAGAGACAATATAGTAGAAGTAGCCCAGACTGAAGGAAAAGTCATCAAAGGAGACATTGATGTTCAACAATGTCTCCCTAATGCCCATTTTGGTGTGTGAGGATCAAAGTGTTTGCCAAAGGGAGCAGACACAAGATCTGCAGCTCTCTCAGGTGTGTAACAGGAGAAGATGGTAAATTCTTTGAAAACAAGCTGGACATGGTCACCTACTTGTGTCAGGGCAGCAGTGAGATGAGCAGACTGGTGGCCAATAAGCAGATGAACATTCCGGTGTTTGTGTGCATCCAGGAAGGCTGAGGATGCAGCAGCATGCCAGGCCAGGCAGGGAAAGCCCTGCTGAGCGCCATGGGCACTGCCAGCCCTCCCCAGCTCCTTGGCACATGACTTGGCTCATTGCCACAGGATGTGATGAGCTCCTGGCTGGTGGCTGCAGAAATCTAGTATTCTGGGCAATGTGTCAGCAGCCACAGCAAGCATGAAATGCAGGGAGTGACTGCTTTGGCCCAGCTTCTGTAGTGCTGCTCACAAGATGGTTTTGATGTGTCTCACCCCTTTGCCCAGCTTTTCCTCAGGTGCCAACAGTGATCTGGAAATAAGAGGGGTGATACCCAGGCTGGTGTAGGCTGAAGTCTGGCTTGCCTTCCATTTTCATGTGATACATTCCAGTCTCCAACTGGGAAAAAAATGCCTTTTTCAAACTTCACCTATTCCAAAGCTCTTCTTTCCAGTTAATTCAACATAAACCTACACTTTCTCTTACAGCCCTTGCAGTCCACCCAAATCCCCCAATTACTATCAGTACTTAATGACTTTTATTTCAATGTTGTCCTTATCTCCAGACACTCATGGAATGGACCTATTTGCAGTAGCTGTCCACGAGTTTGGCCATGCCATTGGCCTCACCCACATCTCTGCCATAGAATCTATCATGAGACCCTACTACCAAGGTCCAGTGGGTGATCCTCTGAAGTATGACCTTCCTTATGAGGACAAAGTCCGGATCTGGCAACTCTATGGTGAGTTTGTGTCTGGCTCATTTGGCTACAGCCTGTTCCTTCCATGGCAGGACACAATGGAATATCTGTTTTTTGGGGTGAGTGGAGCTGGTGGGGAGGATGGTGTTCCCTATTACCACTTCTTTTCTACACAGGAGTCAGGGAATCTGTGTCCCCCACAGCCAAGCCTGAAGTAAGCAAAACAGATGACCATCCAATCCTGCCAGAGCTACCAGAGAACCGCTCCACTGTCCTGTAAGTCAAATTTCTTCCTTTCCTGCAAACAATGTGGAGTAGTCAAGGTCTGCTTCATTAGTATCTTGCCTGCTCCCTCTGGCTTTGTAATTTCTCTCCGGATCTCTGGATATTTTGTAAAAGCTCAAATTTTTTATTCATGTTAGGGGAAAGTTTGTCACCATCACCCTTAGGTAAATTCATCCTTGCTGGAATTTTAATCAGACTTCCTCAGCAGTATCCTGAATTGCACAAGCATAACTTACCTAAATCATTCCGCAGTGAGCAACTGCCTAATGTACCTGAGCGAATATAGGAATAAGTGGACTGATAACCTGACTCCAATGTAGGTTAGCACTGGCAAAGGTCTGCCTACACTGAGTGTCATCAAGCAACCACCATGGCCTCATTAAGGGAAGTGTAGGATATAGCTCATTAATAAATGTTGACCAGGACAGCAGGGCAGTTAAGAGAAGAAGGGACACTGAACAAAAAAAGCAGGAGGTGATGGTCACGCACATTTTTGCCAGGCACCAAGGGTGCCCCAGGTGAGAGTGGCAGAGATGGAGCAGGTCACCTTCACCTCATGCTTCTTTTGTTTGAACATGCTGAATGCCTTTAATTACATTTCTCTGCATGTAGCTTCTAAAGGCACTTGTCCACCAGGCTCCTTATGGCCATGTTTGGACTTAGAATTATGAGAGTCTTTCTACCTGCTGGTGTGGAAGGCCACCATCTCATACCAGCAGCAGGAAAGTTGCACCTGCCATGCTCTTGTTCCTGCCTTGTATGCTGGGAGGGTGGATGGGGTTTGCCCCCACATCTGTCATTTTGTGTCCAAAGAGGGCAGTGAAGCTGGCTGCCCTACACAATTTTTTCTATCAGCAGAATAGATTTATGTTGCTCTGTCATTCACAACAGCTTTTCTGTGCATGTTCCCAGCATCCTTTCCTTGTTCCTTCCAGTCATCATTTCCAGTCATTATTTCTTATAGGGCTTTGTGGCTCTGTCCTTCATAATCTGTGCCTTCCCCACCCAATATGGTAAAGCAGCTCAGTACCTCAGCTGCCACTTGCCAGGTGGCTTTCACCAGTTATCTTTCACTGGGTATCACATGGCTCCTCCAAGTCCCTCTGTTTAGGCTCAGCTACTTTCTGCTTTGCAGCTCTGTCACCTCTCACTGGCACTTTGGAGCTCAGCCCTGGAGCAGCCACATCCTAAGCTGCTGGAGCGAGAGGTTGCTTGGCTCTTTTCTAGGTCCTGCTGCCCTGGGCAGCTGGCCAAGCCACACTGTGCCACTGGGAGTGGGAAGCAGCTCAGCCCTCACCAGCTACCTAAGCTGGTGGGTGTAGACCGTGTCCTTGCTCGACTCCCAGCAATGGCATCTGGTGCCTCAGGGTTGTCAGCCCAAGCTGTCTTCAGCCTAACGTTCACCTTGGAAATCCCCATGGATGTGGCTGGGCTTGAGCATCATGAGTGAGCCGGTAGTCTTCTCCAGGAGCAGGATGATTCAGTCTGTGGGATAGGAGGCACCAGGGAGACACAGCCCCTCACTGCCTGCCTGGTCCTGCTCACCTGGGCATCTTTCCACAGGTTCAGGCGGGATGTGCCCAACAGGTGTAAAACACACTTCGATGCAGTGGCCCAAATCCGGGGAGAGGCTTTCTTCTTCAAAGGTGAGCACCAATGTCTGTGCCTATGGCACTCTGCGATGGCTTTGGTGTGGCAGCGCCACAAGCAGTGCAGTGTGGCACATGCTGGGGTGGGTGGTAATGATGAGCTGTGGGGTTTGTGGGCCGCTCCCACAGACCCAGGGAGGCATCTCACATACTTGAATGTGTGCCTGGATTGGTGACAATCTAGCACAGCAGTTTTTACTCTGATCCATCACACTGGACTGCCCAGATGAAGAGCTAAAATCTGATATTTGTGCTACCAAAGTCAAAATCGAGGTCAAACCAAGGATGAGCAGCAACAACACTCCACTGCTTTCTTCCTGGATACTTCCAGCCTTCCTTTCCTCCCTAATGATGCATGCCTTGCATCTCTCAAAAGAACACAGACAAGAACTGCACAATTGAGGACCATATGGTTTTGTGCCAGCAAGCACTTGCTGGCAGTGTCTTCCTGGGGTGCCCAGCTGATGATGAGGATCCCATCAGTGTCTTTTCAGCTGAGCAGAGCCTGTGTGGGCTGGACACTCTGGGGTTGCTTTCTCATCTTTCCAAGATGTAAAAATGCCCATGGGCATTTCTTTGCATCCGTGGCCACCATTTGGCCACCCCAGAGCTATCCACCAGGGAAGCAGAAGTGTTTGCTCCAGGAATGAGCAGCAACGTCCTGGCATCTGAGTATCACACTGTGAGCCTTTGGTCACAGGCAAGAACAGCAAAAGGGCTCCAGAGAATTTGGTGTTTCCTGTGCCCCGAGGGAAGCACAATATAGAGACTGTTCCACAGTATTATTTGTTCAGATGCCAGCTCCAAAAAGCCCCAGTAAAAAAGGGAAACTCAGAGACATGAACTGGTGTCAGTATAAATAGCTGGCTGTCTCTCAGAGCGGAAAAATTGATGAAGTAAGGAGAAATCCATCTCAGTGTTTATTTTTGGATATATTTATTGCAGGCCAAAAAGCAGATGTAAAGAGCACAGGGTCAGTGGATGCCAGCTGCATGTCTGCCTCCACCCCCCCCCCCCCCCCCCCCCGAACCATCCTGTACACCAAGGAGCAGGGATATCACCTCTGGGGCAGGATTTAAATGATCTCTAGTGCTGAGCTTTGTCCCTCGATAGGCATTTTGTTCTGATCTGGCCCTGCTGGTTCCCTAGATAGAAAGAAGCCACTGAGAAGGCACCAGGGAGCTCCCCAGACCTCACAGGCTTATTGTGTTGAAGGCAATGGTGGATTCTCTGCTCTTTGGAATCACTACTTGCTTTGATGTAGGTGCCTCACCACAGACTCCCAAGGTTTTAAACACTTTTGGCCCATGTGTGTATGTCTGCATGGTGTGCAGCAGTCTTGCCAAAGGCAGCCAAAGTCTGGACAGCATGGAATACAGTTGGGATCAAAATTACCTAGAATTGAAGAAAGCAGTTGCCTCAACCCATCATCCACATCTTGGTGCAGCAGGACCTCACACTTGGCTTTCATCGTGTTCAGTTTGCTAGCTCAGAGGAGGGTTTAAACTGAGCTTTTTTAACAAATATGGGGTTGCGATTTTTTATTATTTAATTACTTCTGCATGATAATGGCAGCAGTTCCTCCATGGATCTGGATTTTTGGCTGATGATCCTCCATGCAATAGCAGCACTTTAGGAGGGAGTGGGCTGGGCTGTGGCAAATCTTGAGCCCAGGCAGACTGGGCAGTCACATTCAGAATTCCTTGCTACTTAAGTGCTTTATTTTCTTTCTTCACCCTGATAGCTTATAAAAACCCAACCAAAGTAACCAACAGCTAAGGCTATTCCTGACTTTGGGGGCAGATTTAAGGTTTCCCTGCTGCAGCTGCTCACCCGCTGAGCCCATCACTTGCAAGGGGACGAATGTCAAAAGTACTGAGGCTTCCCTTTGTGTCTACGATGAGTCCAGGGCACTTCAAGGTTCAGATACTGATCAGCTAAATAAGGAATTAAGTTGAGCTGTATTTCTTGCTAAAAAAGTGAAAATCTGACCTTGTCTAGAGCCTTGCTAATTACAGATGCAGAGATCATCTTTATTTAATGACATACGTTTCCATTGATGTAAAATGGCCACCAAATTTGAATCCTCAGGTTTTTTTATATTCTTAAAAAGAATCTGTAATTATGGCAATTTCCTACCATATTGGAATGTATTATTAATTTATTTTTCAGTAAGACAGAGCAAATATGCAAACTGGAGCAGAAGAACAAGAATATGATATAAATCCTTATAATTAGAATAAAACTCCCTCCCTGCAGATGTTAAAGCATTAGAGTTTTGCGTCCTGCATTTTTAGGCTAAGATCCAATTTCCATAAAATTTTAAAAGCTGGTGTCACAGTCTGCCACCTCTGGAGAAAGAGCTGAGTGTGTGGGGAATACAAATCTGAAGATGCATCTTCAGTTTCTATTCTTTATCTCCCCTCAGAAATTCATGCAAGACCAGATGCAAATAATGGGCGGGCAATAATAAATGCAAGACAAAGTTGAGAGTTGCCTCTTAAACATCTTGCTGTGGCTCACGTCGCTCTGTGGAGCTCTCTGGAGAAATCACAGCACAAAATGTGCTGCAAAAAAAGCTGAGAATCCCAGAGCCAGCACAGAGTTGGCTTTGGAGTTGCCCCTGAAACCATTAGGCTGCATCAGGAAATCCAATATAAAGCTCTTTTGGCAGGAAAAAGTTTGCCATCCTTCCCACAAAGGATAAATCTGTTACCTTTTACATTATCCAAAATATTTTAGAAATCCCCAAAAATACGCTTTCCTAGCTGGGGCAGTGCTGCTGGAGGGGTTGAAATGTGTTTGCTGGCACCAGCAGTACATTCATCCTGAAAACTTCCCAGGACTACAGTCTGCTTAGTATCCTGCACCTCTAGATGGTACCAAAATCCTTAACTGTGCCTCCTTCCCCACCTCAGCCCTTCCAGATCTGCTCCGATGTTTTCCTCCTCCCTTATTTTCTCACTTCCTGTCTACATTTCAAAACAACCCCTATGGTATTTCTGTGTTACATCCTAGACATTGCCAAACATGAAAGCAGCTGGGCATCCTGTGTGCAGGAAGCTCTGGCTGCTCCATGAGAGGAGGAATAGGGATGTTTGTTTGGGTGCTCTTTCTTAAGGCTTTTGGTGCCTGGTCCCACCAGCTCACATGAGGTTCCGTGCAGAGAGGGAGGAGATAAAAAGCTTCTCTCTCCTGCCCCAGCTCAGCGGCACAGCCTCATGCTGTGGGCCAGGAGTATAACAACTCCAGCACAATGTCCAGAGAATTATTTTAATCCAAAAAAAAGGGCGTTTCATCTAATGACTACCAGAAATAGAAAGTAGTCACAGTTGCTGCTGGAAAGCAGGATGTCTCTAAATCATGGCTCCCATCTCACATGCTTTGCTTCCCGCTGCCACCGAGCACCCGGCAGTCACCCCCCAGTGAAGATGGGTTGAGTGTGGTTCAGTAATGTTCAGTCTGTCCCTCCAGGCAAGTACTTCTGGAGACTGACTCGCAATAAGCACTTGGTCTCCCTCCAGCCGGCTCAGATTCACCGTTTCTGGCGGGGCTTGCCGCTCAACCTGGACAGCCTGGATGCAGTCTACGAGAGAACCAGTGACCACAAGATTGTCTTCTTCAAAGGTGAGAGCAAACATGATCGTGGAGGTATAGAATGTGGTGCTAGGCCAGAGACACCAGTGCCACGTGTTAAGCACCTTGAGGGCCACTCTGAAACCTGTTGTCCATGAGCAAAGCCAGGAGAAATGAACTGGCAGGGAAGACAAACGAAAAGTAATGGTCATGTTCCACAGAAAATGAGGGAAATGTCATTGAAGATAAAATTCAGCAAAATATAACAAAAATCTGAGCTTTTCAAGAATAAAACACAAGCAAGAACCACCCCTACACACACCACTCATAGGTGGTGTGTTCCTCCTTTGACCTTTTCTCTTCTAGTATTTGTTTCTGAGAAAAGAAAAAGTCAAAGAGGAAATAAAAATGAAACTGAAAACCTTCAGTTTTCATAAATATATTTCTGTTGCTGTATTTTTTTTCTTAAAATAAATGGTATAATTCTCTCTTTTAAAATAAAAACTTGCAAGCCTTTTTTTCAGAAGAGCTGGAGGAATAGTCTAGCTCTTTGTTTCTATACAAATGTCAGAGTCCCCCACAGGCCATCTACCTGTGCTGGTTAGATGCCACCCATGCTCTCAATGTCACCCAAAATGCTGGCAGGCACTGACTCTTGTTTCACCAAGATTGAGCACTTGAAGCACTAAGCACACCCCAGCCCTCCATTCTTCCAGTTTGGAAATTGCTTTTTGTTTCCTGACCATTCTGCTTGAAACACGGGGCCATAATTGGTTTCAGAAGTGCTGAATCAAGCACTTCTGGGAGCAATAATTTAGTTTCTGTTTCCCTAGTCAGGCCAGAGGGATGGCTCATGTCCCACACAAACCCCTATGCTTGCAGAAGGCCATTCCAAGTGCAGATGAAGCCCTCCTGGACCACTAGCATGCTGAGCCCCGCACAGCCACACCAAGCCTTCACCTCCCCATGGAACAGCATGTGGAAGGCTCTGCCATGTGTGTCCAGCTGCCTCAGGGAGCGTGTCCTGCTCTGCTTTCCCAGAGGGAATGGGGCCAGCTGGAGTGTGCCACCCCTTATGCCTGGCCCCAGACCCTCCAAGTTAGGTCTGCAGACCACAGCGGCCATCACTCACTTCCTTCCCTCCCTCCCTCCCTTCTCTCTCTGCTGGGGATGAACAGACAGCTAACTAGGAGCTCAGGTCCAGGGGCTCCTCCCAGCTGCTCAGGAGGCTGGAATTCCAGACGTGCCACAGCTGGCATCTTGTTCCAAGACAGGCATTCTCTGTGTGTGTTAGTCCTGCCTAGCTCCCAACATAAACTCAGAATTTTCTTTCCAGCTATAAAATACAAATCATTCTCTCCCTCCAGTGCTATTTCATTGATCCCTGGACAGAAACCAAAGAACACAAATGACCTTGGCTTGTAGGGTCCTGCTGCTGATACATAGGCATGCATTTAAGGGCCTCTTTAGATATTCAGAAAACCAAGGGAGGAAAAAGTCTGATCCTTAAAATCAGATCCTTTTAGGCTATGCAATACCTAAAAGGACACTGCAGGTTCCCAAATAGATGTAAAAGAAGAAAGACTGTCACAGTAATTAGAGAATTATGAAGAAATTGAGACATCTGGGTTCATTTGCTTGTTCTCACAGAGACCAGGGCCCAGTCCCATCATGCTTCATTTCTATTGGGAAAAAACCCCATATTGATGGTTCCCTCCTGCCCAAGGTCAGGCTGAGGGGGTGGCTGTGTAAGACCTTTAAAGAGGGGTGAGATGCTCATATGGGATTTATCCAGGTCCTGTACATCCTCATAATCCCCAGGTCTCTCAGCAGAAAACCAAATTCCTCTATCAAATACATAAAAGTGACAGCTGTAGTGACGCTGTCTGTGCGTTCGTGTCCTGGGACAGTCATGTTTTCAGCTGCAAAGTGGGGCTATGTCCATGGACAGCCTGACACAAAAAAGCAGCTCAAAGCCAGAGGTACCCCCATGGGCTGACCTCTTCCTCTTCCTATCCTTAAAAGCCCCAAAGCTTTGTCCCCAGAGTAGATAACAAAACATTAGCTCAGCTCATCTGTGGGGAAATACTGGTTTAGGCTGTGAAAAAAATGTGATTTTATTCTGTGCTTGTTTCCTTTCCACAGGAGACAGATACTGGGTCTTCAAAGACAACAACGTGGAGGAAGGGTACCCACGGCCCATTTCGGACTTCGGCCTGCCCCTGGGAGGAATTGATGCTGCTTTCTCCTGGGCTCACAATGACAAGACATATTTCTTTAAGGACAATCTCTACTGGCGCTATGACGATCACGAGCGTAGGATGGATCCCGGGTATCCATCAGAGACCATCCTGTGGAAGGGAATACCCAGCCCTTTAGATGATGCCATGAGGTGGTCAGATGGTGAGTCTGTATGGCAGTTTGAAAAAGCACAGCAAAGAAATTCAGTGCTCTGTTGAGCTGTAGCCCCTTCTACCCTACCTGCTGACATAGAGGCTGAGCCCCTGATGAGATGTTCCTGGTGACTGGAAGCTGAAGAGAGAGGTGTGATTTCTAGCCAGAGTTCCCCACCTTGCTCACTAGAAGATTTCGTCATTTTAAACAGTCAACCAAAAAATAGTGGGGGCATAATTATTATTGCACCTTATTAAAAGAACGCAGTTTATGCTGTTTTGCAGTGATTTTTATCCTCTTATGGGCCAATTTGCTCCTCACTAGTTTTGTTTTCACTGGATTTTTAGCTAGATATATGAGGATGCAGACAGAAAATATTTTAAAAGATGTTTTCCCAGAGTTGCAACTTATTTTCTGAGAGATTTCTCAGTGGTTTTTTGACCCTGAAAAAAATACAAAAATATTATCACAGGAGATATTTACAATCAGCTATTCACATACAACAAAGTGGCACTTCCAGGGTTTATTTACTGGTGACCTAGCAGTGTACTAGCAATCATTAAACCAGGTAGAGGGGAAGACCACTTCCAGAGACTTTTCAAGCTGAATTTCCAAAGCTTTTGAGAGTGACATTCCCATAGGTAGGAGTCCTCCTGAGCATGGGACTTCTTAGAGAATTCACAACTTCCCAGTTCAGAGTGGAAAACCTGCACCTGAGAGCAGATGGTTCCCCAGGGCCCTGTCAGGCTCAGGTTATTTTTCTGAGCCCAGGGTCTGCAGTGCACACCCCAGGTTATTTATGGATAGTCTCCAGCCTAACCATGCCCTATTACAAGATGGACAAGTTGTGTATAGTGTGTCCAGCTGTGGGCTCACAAGGCCTTGACCATACACACACCCCGTACCAGGAGGTACTGCTCTGAACTCAGCACAGAAGAGGCAACACCTCACCATCCACCTCCAACTGCTGGTGGCTTCTGGCTGCTGTGAGAGATCCTGGCCAGACACAGCATTACCTTACCCTCTGGAGCATCCCTCCTGCAGCAAGAGGGGATACTGACAACAGACAAGTGATACCTCATGTGCCTCCACTCTCCAGGGCTCAGCTGGGGTGGGAACACTCCTCTGCTGCTCCAAGTGCTCCTTTGACCTTCCTCTGGGACAGCACCCACCACCTTGTGACCTTTTGTTTGGGTTTTGGTCTCTTTGCAGGTGCAAGTTACTTCTTCAAGGGCAAGGAGTACTGGAAGGTGCTGGACAGCGAGCTGGAGGTGCAGCCCGGGTTCCCACAGTCCATTGCCAGGGACTGGCTGGTGTGCGGTGACATGCAGGCCGATGCTCCCGAGGCAGCCGGGAGCAGCAGGACTGGGGCGCACTCCAGGCCAGGGCAGCATGACGAGAGCCGCTCAGAGAACGGCTATGAGGTCTGCTCCTGCACCTCAGGCACCCCATCTCCATACCTTCACCCCATAGCCAGACTGACAGCCAGCCTCCTGCTGGCTGTGTGGACAGCAGCACTCATCTGTGCAGCCCTATGACAGCTCATCTCACCACCAGGACACCACCATGGTGCTTCGGGATACAGCTCCATGATTGCTAACTGTTGCAAGCAGAAAAAGAAACATTCCTAGGAACATACCAGTGAAGGGTTTGAATTCTCCATGAGAAATGAACAGTGATTTTGTTTGGGGGTTTTCTTTTTTTAAAATTTTAGTTTAAAGGTCTAATAACAGAATTGAGTTCCTATTCCCCCATCCAGCTAAAGATGAGAGCGGCCTCATGTTGAATTTAGGAATGCTCCATAGAGATGTGTTGCTCTGGATGTTTAAACACAGCAAACAAGTGAGGGGAGAGCTCCTGGGATGGAGTGGGGACAGAAGACATGCTGCTGAGATAGACAGCAACAGAAAGGCTGACTGCAGGAGGTAGTAGTTATGTGCTGACACAATGTACACATCCCATTGGATGTACTAGGTAGAAGAAACGGTGACACCACTAAGATTAACTGCAAAGTGATCATTATTTTACTGTCAAGCCTGCTGTAGTCACTGGTGTCTGGGTAATCTGTATCAGTTTCTATGGGTAAGAAACACCTTTGCCTTTCAGAAGGCACTGCAGCTTATCTTTGTATACGAGTCATTGTAATTTAAAAATTTCTCTAATAAACCTTGGCTGCCCACACGGAGGTCTCCCAGTCGTGTGCCAGATCAAGCCTATCACCTGCAGCAAGGTACTGGCTGCTGGGGCTGTTAGCAGCCTCACCTCTGGATGACTAGCATGGCAACCAAATGAGATGCAGTTACAACCACTGCCCCAGATCAATCTGCACACAAAGTCCTGGCCTTAGAATTCCTGTGTTGGGTTGGCTTATGTTTTTGGAGGAATCAACATGTATTGCATTTGTTTGTGTCTCTGCCATACCTGGCTGTGCTGCAGAGGATGGGCTGGAGCAGGGAAGATGCTGCATGGTCCGCTCAAACTCCTTTTGATGCCTCTGACAGGAGCTGGGAGTGGCAGAAACCAAGGTCAAGCACTGCATAAGGATGTTCCTGTTTGGATTTATTCCTCACTGTTTATCAATTTTCTGTGTTATGATTTGAGCATTTGAGAATCCTTGAAAATGGTGAGTGAGAACTTGATGAGATGTTGAAGAAGCCAGGGTCCTCAAGTCTGCTGTTATCAAGAGCTGTTACGTGGGCAGAGGCTGCTAGGACACGTTCTTCTTCACTGCCCTGCCTCTGCACAGATGATGTCTTTTGCTGCCCTTCCTGGGGCCAGCTTCTCCGGGACACAGAGCAGCAGACAGTGTCACTGCAAGACCCAAGGCTGTTCTGGTGGCCAGGTGTAACACAAAGCCCTCTGTGCACAGTTGCATCCTGAGAGAAAAGGTGGTCACCTTGAGTTTCCCTCTGCTGCTTGCATTTTTAAATAGTCCCAAGAATTCACAGGTTGTGGCTGTTTTCAGGACAGTGTGATTTTATGGGTCATGAGTCAATGAAACATCCCGTTAAACCATTAAATAGCCTTTAAAAACATACAAGTAAAAAAATCTCAGGCATAGCAGCTCCATCTGCTGAGTAAAGCTGCCTCTGTTGTTCAGAGCAGCTCCCCATCCCACCTCTGCCAGCCGAGCAAAGCAGAGGCTGCTGGGCCTGTGGGAGACCTGACATTCTGTTGATCGATTCCCACTGCATTTCTTTCCCTTCAGTCATGAAAACACATCTTTTAGTCCTTAAGTCATCATCACCACATTACAGATTCCTCTTGAAGCTGCAGCCAGGTAGAGGAAGACACCCTCTCTCTAATTCTGGAATAATGGTTAGTTCATCTGTTGAGCTTGGAAGAGATACACTGGACATGAAATTCCAGGGAAGCTGCACTATCAGTAGCAGCTGGAGTGAGGAGCAATGGAAGCTGTTCACTGTCTGCTCGTTCCCCATGTTTACTTCAGTCCTCTAGAGCTCCAGGTCACCAGACATCACCTTTGCTTTTCCTGCTTTACTGAAGGGTTTCTAAATGTGGTGGTGGGTTTTGCTACAGCTGGAATTTATTTCTGTTTCAAGAAGCATCTCATCATGTAGTGGTGGCAATTGAAGAGATGGGGTCCACCATTTGCATGCATGCATGAAGTCAATTTATTGATTACAGCACTAAGTATATATACCTTTTCTGCTATAGTTAAAATTAACAACAATCATGTCTCTTTGTAATATTGCTAAATCATAGCCTTGTACAGACCCATGCAGGCATGTACAGTTTTGCACGGTTTGTTCAAAACAAAGCATATCTAAGCCCACTGTTATCGCTTCCTTCTTCAGGGCTCTGCCTTAATTGGCCAGGGCTTATGGCCCACTAAAATTAGTATGTCACAAGTTCAGCAGTAATGAGTCCTGCTTTCTGGCTGTATTCCCACAGTATAGCCTGCAACCAAAAACTTAGCCTACAAAAATACCAAACAAACTGGCATGTAAAAAACTACATTCCAAAATACCAGAACTACCTTGTTTAAAAGTAACAGGCAACCCAATTTCAAAATGCCAAACAAAACCAGGTTTCAAAATCTCAGAT
Organism: Cettia cetti; assembly: GCA_013401135.1. Taxonomy (NCBI): domain Eukaryota; kingdom Metazoa; phylum Chordata; class Aves; order Passeriformes; family Sylviidae; genus Cettia; species Cettia cetti. Next base: position 3,416 of record VZUI01014175.1, on the reverse strand, counting down.
TTAAAATTCCAGAATTTTAGCCTAACTATAGAATAAGATTCAGAATACCAAAGTAACCTAGTTTCAAAATACCAGAATAACTCCATTTTGAAATATCAAACCGCAAAATACCAATTTTCAGATCTCTTATATGGACAGCATTCCCAAACCAATTCTTATATATATTAATAATGTAGATAGCCCTAATTAGAGGTCTTAATGATACTTACACCATTCATGTCATTACTATTCTTCTCCACCCTACTTACTCATATGTGGAGTACTACTTAGTAATCACTAGGGAATAATTATGTAAGTTAACAACAAAATATCCAACTTATCTAGCTATGCTACTGAAACAAAATTTTATTTCTTACTGGCTTTCTGCCCTTTTGCTCAAAGTTGTAGCAAAAAAAGTGTTGTCATTTCCCTGAAGAGTTTTCTTCTGTATTTACCCATTTACTTACCTTGCATTTGGTCAGAGGAGTCAAACAGTTGCAGCTCCTCTGAGGGCTTTTATACTTTGTGAGACTTGCCTCCTCCCTTTTCCCAGGCGTGGTGGGAATGAATGGTGGACACAAACAGGGGTATTTTAACCCCAGCTTTTGCTAAGGGGCTTCATTCCCTCTCTAGAATCCCCTGGGATAAGCACTCTTCTCTCATTTCAGTGGAGGGGATCTTTCAGCTTATTCCTCTTGCTTTTACCAGGTGCTTTTGGATATCTAAAGCAAGAGACTTTGAAGACAGCATGAAGAAAATAGTATTCAATACAGGGAGTATTTAAGGTTGTGACTTTGTGTTGTGCGTTCAGAGGTGTTAAGGTGCTTTTGTGATTTCTGAGTTTTTTCTTGGTTTTTTTTTTAGGGGGAGTGCAACTTTCTGGAATTCCAGGCTGTATGAAGTAGAGCACTTCAGATTTTCTCAGCAGATTTACCATGTCACAAAAGGGATCTGCCTTGTATCAAAGACGATGTTTGAGATTGGGGCTTCAGATGAGCAAGTTGAGGATTGTGACTAGGAGAGGAAAGGTGAGTAGGCTACCCGGGTAGGAGTTACTGTAGGGGAGGTTTGAAGGCAGCACGGTGAGAAGCGGTGTCTATTTGAGGGCCTCCCGAGGTTTTTCACAAGCGCAGCAGATGCATTTACGTGTCTTGTAATACACAAGTGCATCTACTGCACTCACAGAAATGCTGTGTAACTTTGCCTCTCGATAACCCAGGTGCCAATCATGATAACAGCCACAGCCTTAGGCTCGGGATAAAGCCAGAGACGCAAGCACCCAGGCACACTTAGGAGAGGGTGAGTAGCCAACTTGTTGGCATTTGGCTCACATAATACTAAACTCATAAATTGATGTCAGTTTTCTTTCTTGTAGCTGATGAAGGCTACAAGAAAGGCAATCACAGGGTTTTTCCAAAGTGGGCTCATTTCAGGTCCGATGTGGGTCCCTGCAGCTCCCCGCCGTCCCCACTCACCCACACATCCCCACCCCCTCTCCCCTCTGGCCCAGGGAAATAGAGGAAAACACAAGAGTCTGGCCTTGTCAGATAAGTCATAAGCAAGCCAACCCAGCTCCTGAACCCTCAATGACTGAAACACTTTCACAGAAAGACAAGTTAGTAGTGATTCCAAAGGAAAAATCGTAAATGAAGGCTAAAATGATTGCTGGGGAATTTCCTTAAGAATTATGAACCTCACATATACAGAATTTTGGAGCTGGAATCCCAATTTCAGCCTTAAGGCACCTGCAGGAGAAGAGGGGTCCTCATTCACAGCAAGGAAAGCCCGGTGCCCCGGTGTGTCAGGTGCAGGCAATGAACCATCCAGGGCATGTGCAGCAAGTCCCTTCTGCCCTCACACTCGGAGAGGCAGCACCCACAGGTGAGAGCTGTAATGGATGGTGATGGGAAAGGGCAGCCCGTGTGTGTAAGCTGCAAGGATGATGAGGGGGCAGTTCCTGCGGGGGCTGCTTTAAAAGGCTCACTTTGACCTGGAGCTGCTGAAGGAGGGAGGTTTATGCTGGGTTTGCTGGGATGTCTCATGGAACAACATTAGGTCTGGGGGAGCACCTGGATGTCCAGCATTGCTTAAAGGAGGGGCATTCTGTGGCTTTTTAAGCTGCATGGAGAAGGTGTCTGTGGATGTGGCACTCTGGGAATGGAGCTGGGAAGGGCAGGATGGGAAGGAGCTGCTCAGAAATCCAGAAGCAGCAGTGGATTGGGCGCTGATGCCCCTGTGCCTTGGGCATGCCCTCCCAGACAGTCTGTGTAATGAGAATATTCCTCTTTTCCTTCCTGAACACGGAGTGTGAGGAGAACAGAAGTCTCTGGATTGCTGGAAAGGGGATTGCCAGGGAAAAACTGCTGCTTATGTCCTCAGAGAGAGCAGTGGGAAGAGCCCGAGAGAAATTTGGCTGGCTGAGAGCTCCTGGTGTCCCCTCCGGACTAAAATCCCTGCATCTCCTCAGACCTGCCGCTTTGCGGTGCGGTTCGGACACGTCTTGCTGCTGCTTTGGTTCTTGATAGCTGGAAACCCGTGGATTTCTGGATGATTTCCACAGGTTCTCCTCCTCTGTAGGAGCTGCACAGCGAGGTCTGAGTGTTCTGAGGGAGGGCCTGGCAGAGCTGCCAGCGGTGAGGAGCACGGAGCATCCCAGGGGCTTCTCGCACCTGAGCTTCTCCTGGAGCGCGCCGGGTGTAACGGTGGGTGTTTACCCTGGCTTTGGAGTGTTCTCCTGCGGGCCCAGCTCCAACAGCTGCCCCTGAGGTAAGGCTTTGCTGTGTCCCAGCACTAAACCCGGTGGCTGGGTGTGCTTTTCCAGCCCTTTAATGCCACGGGCCATCCCAGATTCCCAGAGCTCCCCAAAAAGGTAGTTAAGGCCAGTTCTGCTGCCTTTGGGTGCTCCTACCCCCAAAAAAATCATCCCAGTTAAACGGGACTTGAAGACGCAGCAGGATGTGCCAGGACTCCCAAACCCTGGTCAGGCATGCTGGCAAGTGTCAGCTCCAGGGGAACACCGCTCCAGAGGGGCTGTGCTGGGACCCCTCACATTCCAGCCAGAGATGCTGGGCACTGTGGGCCCTTTGAGACATTCATTTTGAAGAATTAAGAACTTGTAAGAAAGTTAAGATTAGAGTTGCTGAATTAGCTAAGTAGATAGATAAGCTTTGGCTGTAGTTAACAGAAGCAGGATCTTAGAGAAGCTCTCCTGGATCAATAACTCTTTGCTTGTCAACTTTATGTAGCTGTGCTTGTAGTGAAAAACCAAATGTGGTAAACAGATCTCAAGGATACAAGATAGTAGCAGACTTCCTGTGCTTGAAGGATCCATTGAACACAGGAAACTCTAAGTTCTACCATGGATTCATTTGTCACATATGCATGAAAAGGTAGAAAGGTCAGAGTGAGGAAGACTCATTTTACTTCCTCATTTCTGG